>JAREIS010000643.1:0-131506 GCA_030060385.1 Muscicapa striata striata
CCTGGATCATCCCTCCCACCTGGATCATTCCTCTCACCCTGGAGCATCCATCCTATTCTGGATCATTCTTCCTATTCCAGAGCTTCCATCCCGCCTGGATTATCCATCCCACCTGGAGTACTCATCCCATTCCAGAGCTTTCAGCCCACCTGGATCATCCATCCCACTTGGAGCACCTGTCCGACCTTGGAACATCCATCCTATTCCAGACCTTCCATTCCACCTTGGATCATCCAGCCCACCTGGATCATCCATCCTTTTCCAGAACATCCAACCCATCTTGGATCATTCATCCCACTTTGAATCATCTCTCCCACCCTGGAGTATCCATCCTATTCTGGATCACCCATCTCACCTTGGATCATCCATCCTATTCCAGAGCTTCCATCCCATCCTGGATCATCCAACCTTTTCCAGAGCTTCCATCCCACCTTGGATCATCCATCCTATTCTGGATCACCCATCCCACCTTGGATCATCCAACCTTTTCCATTGCTTCCATCCCATCCTGGATCATCCATCCTTTTCCATTACTTCCATTCCATCCTGGATCATCCATCCTTTTCCATTGCTTCCATCCAACCTTGGATCATCCATCCTTTTCAATTGTTTCCATCCCACCCTGGATCATCCATCCTTTTCCATTGCTTCCATCCCATCCTGGATCATTCAACCTTTTCCATTGCTTCCATCCCATCCTGGATCATCCATCCTTTTCCATTGCTTCCATTCCATCCTGGATCATCCATCCTTTTCCATTGCTTCCATTCCATCCTGGATCATCCATCCTATTCCAGAGCTTCCATCCCATCCTGGATCATCCAACCTTTTCCAGAGCTTCCATCCCATCCTGGATCATCCACCCTTTTCCAGAGCTTCCATTCCATCCTGGATCATCCATCCTATTCCAGAGCTTCCATCCCATCCTGGATCATCCATCCTATTCCAGAGCTTCCATCCCATCCTGGATCATCCAACCTTTTCCAGAGCTTCCATTCCATCCTGGATCATCCAACCTTTTCCAGAGCATCCATCGCACCTTGGATCATCCAACCATTCCCAGAGCTTCCATCCCATCCTGGATCATCCATTCTTTTCCATCCTACCTTGGATCATCCATCCTTTTCCATTGTTTCCATCCCATCCTGGATCATCCATCCTTTTCCAGAACATCCATCCCACCTTGGATCATCCATCCTTTCCCAGAGCTTCCATCCCACCTTGGATCATCCAACCTTTTCCATTGCTTCCATCCCACCTTGGATCATCCACCCTTTTCCAGAGCTTCCATCCCATCCTGGATCATCCATCCTTTTCCATCCCATCCTGGATCATCCATCCTTTTCCAGAGCTTCCATCCCATCCTGGATCATCCATCCTTTTCCATCCCACCTCGGATCATCCCTCCCACCTTGGATCACCCCTCCCGCCCATCCCGGCGCCTCCATCTCTTCCCTCCTCTGCCCCCATTCCCGGCTCTCTCCATCTCTTCCCGAGGCCAAACCCAGGAATTTTGGCTCATTCCGGGATTTCCCCAAGTCCCCCCTCAGCCAGGCCAGCCTGGGCTCACCCAGGGTGGGGATATCGGGGGGCCGGGTCCCCTCATCCCGGCGCCGTCCCAGCTCTGAGGGGTGGGCACAGGGGACAGGGGTGTCCCCAGTCCTTGTCCCCGCTCCTGTCCCGGCGGGATGGGGGATCCGGAGCCCTCCGGAAACGCCATCCTTAGGAATAGGCCAATCCCTGGAGCGGCCGCGCCGGAGCGTGGAATTTGTCCGAGTCCTCAAAAGTTGGGTCTGGGCAGGACAGGGACAGCGTCAGCGTCAGCCAGGGGACACTGGGGACACTGGGGACACTGCAGGACGGGGACAAGGGTGGCACGGGACAGCCGCAGGTACGGGCGTTACACGGGCAGGGACATCAGGGAGAGAGTGCGGTGACATTGGGGACCCTCCGAGGGGCAGGGGGGCTCGGGGTGGGTGTTGGGGACACTGGGGACCTTGGGGACAGCAGGGACACAGAGGGGACAGGGCCCAGGGTGGCACAGGGCAGCCCCAAATATGGCAGGCAGGGACAAGGATTACAGTGACCCCGAGGTCCCTCTGTGGGGCAGGGACACCCAGGGACAGATGTGATGGACCTTGGGGACCCTGGGGACACTGGGACAGAGTGACAAGGGTGGCACAGGGCAGACCCAACCATTCCCATGAAAGGGACATCAGGAGTGTGGTGACACTGGGGACCCTCCATGTGGCAGGAGCCACCTGGGGACAGATGTCAGGGACCTTGGGGACACTGGGGGACAGAGCAGAGCCATGACCATGCCCAAAGAGCCAGAAAGGTGCAAGGGGCACGGTGACACTGGGGACCCTCCATGGGGCAGGAGCCACCTGGGGACAGATGTCAGGGACCCTGGGGACATTGGGGACACCGGGACAGAGTGACAAAGGTGGCACAGAGCAGCCCCAACCATTCCCATGTACAGGACATCGGAAGTGCAGTGACACTGGGGACCCTCCACGGGGCAGGAGTCACCCAGGGACAGATGTCAGGGACCCTGGGGACACCGGGAGAGTGACAAAGGTGACACAAGGCAGCCCCAACCATTCCCATGAAAGGGACATCAGGAGTGTGGTGACACTGGGGACCCTCCACGGAGCAGGAGCCACCCAGGGACAGATGTCAAGGACCCTGGGGACCCTGGGGACACCAGGAGAGTGACAAAGGTGACACAAGGCAGCCCCAACCATTCCCATGAAAGGCACATCAGGAGCATGGTGACACTGGGGACCCTCCACGGAGCAGGAGCCACTTGGGGACAGATGTCAGGGACCCTGGGGACACTGGGGACACTGGGAGAGAGTGACGAAGGTGGCACAGGGAACCCCAACCATTCCCACGCACAGGACATCAGGAGCATGGTGACACTGGGGACCCTCCATGGGGCAGAAGCCACCCAGGGACAGATGTCAAGGACCCTGGGGACACTGGGGACACTGGGAGAGTGACAAGGGTGGCACAGAGCAGCCCCAACCATTCCCATGAAAGGCACATCAGGAGCGCGGTGACACTGGGGACTCTCCATGGGGCAGGAGCCACCCAGGGACAGATGTCAGGACCCTGGGGACACTGGGGACACCGGGAGAGTGACAAGGGTGGCACAGAGCAGCCCCAACCATTCCCATGAAAGGCACATCAGGAGCGCGGTGACCCTGGGGACCCTGCACAGCGCGCGAGCCACGCGGGGCTGGGTGCCCGAGAGCTCGGTGTCCCCGGTGTCCCCGGTGTCCCCGATGTCCCCGGTGTCCCCGGTGTCCCCGGTGTCCGCGGTGGCCCTGGGGACAGGCTGACCTTGCAGGGCGCTGGCGCAGGCGGGCGGGGGCGAGCCCTGCGGCCGCAGCACCGGGGCGAAGGCGCTTTTCTGCTTCACGGCCGAGATCATCGTCACCGGAGAGAAGGAGAAGCCACCGGGAGGGGTGGCCGTGCCCGGCCCCGAGGTGACAGTGACGGACGAGGCGCCCAGCGGGGGACTGGCGGGCAGGACTGAGGGGACAGGGACACACACGGCTCGGCTCGGCTGGGGACACCGCCAGGGGACAGGGATGGGGACAGGGATGGGGACAGGGGACACCGCCAGGGGACAGGGATGGGGACTGGAATGGGGACAGGGGACACCGCCAGGGGACAGGGATGAGGACAGGGATGGGGACAGGGGACACCGCCAGGGGACAGGGATGGGACTGGGATGAGGACAGGGATGGGGAGGGGACAGGGGACACCGCCAGGGGACAGGGATGGGACTGGGATGAGGACAGGGATGGGGAGGGGACAGGGGACACCACGAGGGGACAGGGATGGGACTGGGATGGGGACAGGGGACACCGCAAGGGGACAGGGATGGGGACAGGGAACACCATGAGGGGACAGGGAGGGGACACCGCAAGGGAACAGGGATGGGGACAGGGATGGGACAGGGACAAGGGCTGGGATGGGACTGGGATGGGGACAGGGGACACCACGAGGGGACAGGGATGGGACAGAGGTGGGGACAGGGATGAGACAGGGACAAGGACAGGGATGAGACAGGGATGGGGACAAGGACGAAGATGGGATGGGACAGGGATGGGACAAGGACAGAGATGGGGACAGGGATGGGGACAGGGATGGGACACAGACAATGATGGGGACAGAGCCAGAACAGGGATGGGGATGGAGACAGGGACAGGAAAGGGGACAAGGACAGGGACAGGGCAGAGATGGGGACAGAGAGAGAGGACAGGGACAGGACAGGGAGGGGGACAAGGACAGGAAGAGAGGTAGGGACAGGAACAAGGACAGAGCTGGGACAAGGAACGGGAACAGGGACAGAAATGGGGACAAGGATTTGACAGGGACAGGGATGGGGACAGGAAGAGGGAGAGAGGCAGGGACAGGGACAATGACAGGGACAGGGCTGTCCCTCCTCAGCTGGCCTTGTCCCCACTGCCTCTCTCCCCTCCAGTGATGGCTTTGGGGACACTCCAGGGCTGTCACACGGCTTTGGGGACCCCCCCGGGGCTGACACGTGGCTTTGGGGACACTCCAGGGCTGTCACACGACTTTGGGGACCCCCCCAGGGCTGACACACGCTTTGGGGACACTCCAGGGCTGTCACATGACTTTGGGGACCCCCCCAGGGCTGTCACACAGCTTTGGGGACACTCCAGGGCTGTCACACGGCTTTGGGGACACTCCGGGGCTGTCACACGGCTTTGGGGACCCCCCCATGGACTCGCGTCCCGCCCCCATCGGTGTCCCCAGGTGTCACTCACTGGCGTAGGGGGAGGTGGCCGTGGAGCCGTTCAGGAAGCTCGGAGGGGACCCGGGGACGCCCAGCCCGGCCATGGTGGCCCCGCCGAAGCCGCCGGTGGCCCCGGCAAAGCCCGGCTGGGGGGCGGAGCCCGGGGGGCTGCGCGAGAACCCTGCGGGGACAGCGACACAGTGACACCAGCGGGGAGGGGACACAGCCCCTGGGGGACAGCGACACACGGTGACACCAGCGGGGGGGGGACACAACCCCCGGGGACAGCGACACACGGTGACACCAGCGGGGAGGGGACACAGCCCCCCGGGGACAGCGACACACGGTGACACCAGCGGGGGGGGGACACAGCCCCGGGGACAGCGACACACGGTGACACCAGCGGGGGGGGACACAACCCCCGGGGACAGCGACACACGGTGACACCAGCGGGGGGGACACAACCCCGGGGACAGCGACACACGGTGACACCAGCGGGGGACACAACCCCCGGGGACAGCGACACACGGTGACACCAGCGGGGAGGGACACAACCCCGGGGACAGCGACACACGGTGACACCAGCGGGGGGACACAACCCCGGGGACAGCGACACACGGTGACACCAGCGGGGGACACAACCCCGGGGACAGCGACACACGGTGACACCAGCGGGGGGGACACAGCCCCGGGGACAGCGACACACGGTGACACCAGCGGGGAGGGGACACAACCCCGGGGACAGCGACACACGGTGACACCAGCGGGGGGACACATCCCCCGGGGACAGCGACACACAGTGACACCAGCGGGGGGGGACACAACCCCCGGGGACAGCGACACACGGTGACACCAGCGGGGAGGGGACACAACCCCCGGGGACAGCGACACACGGTGACACCAGCGGGGGGGGGACACAACCCCGGGGACAGCGACACACGGTGACACCAGCGGGGAGGGGACACAGCCCCCGGGGACAGCGACACACGGTGACACCAGCGGGGGGGGACACAGCCCCCGGGGACAGCGACACACGGTGACACCCCGGGGGGGACACATCCCCGGGGACAGCGACACACGGTGACACCAGCGGGGAGGGGACAAAACCCCGGGGACAGCGACACACGGTGACACCAGCGGGGGGACACAACCCCCGGGGGACAGCGACACACGGTGACACCAGCGGGGAGGGGACACAACCCCCGGGGACAGCGACACACGGTGACACCAGCGGGGGGACACACCCCCGGGGACAGCGACACACGGTGACACCAGCGGGGAGGGGACACATCCCCCGGGGACAGCGACACACGGTGACACCAGCGGGGAGGGGACACAACCCCGGGGACAGCGACACACGGTGACACCAGCGGGGGGGGACACAACCCCCGGGGACAGCGACACACGGTGACACCAGCGGGGAGGGGACACAGCCCCCGGGGACAGCGACACACGGTGACACCAGCGGGGAGGGGACACAACCCCCGGGGACAGCGACACGGTGACACCAGCGGGGAGGGGACAAAAACCCTCCCGCCACCCTGAGGCCACCACGAGGCCACCGCGCTCCTTGGTCACAGCCCCGAGGGGACAGCGACAAGTGACACCTCCTGAAGAGGGGACAAAAACCCTCCCGCCACCCCGAGGCCACCCCGAGGCCACCCCGGGGCCACCCGGGGCCACCGCGCACCTTGTTCGGAGCCCTGCGGGGAGTCGCCCATGGCCAGCCCGAGCTGTCCCCCGCCGAAGGAGGGGACAGTGACATGCGCGGGGCCCCTGGGGACACTGTAGAGCGCCTCGGCCACGTCGGCCGCCCGCTTCAGCAGCACGTCCTGGGGACACGGCGGCGGTGTCACCGAGCGGCGCTGGCACTGCCGGGTGGCACCTCCGCGCCTGGTGTCACCCCTCAGTGTCACCTGGGAGTGTCACGCTGCAGTGTCACCCCTCGGTGTCACCCCACAGTGTCACCCTCCAGCACAGCGTCACCCGAAAGTGTCACCTCTCATTGTCACCCCTCGATGGCGCCCTGCAGTGCCACCCCTCGGTGTCACCCCTGCACCCCAGTGTCACCCTCCAGCACAGCTTCATCCTAAAGTGTCACTTTAATTGTCACCCCTCGATGGTGCTCTGCAGTGTCACCCCATCACCGTGTCATCCCAGTGTCACCCTCCACAGCACCCAGTGTCACTCTTGTCACCCCTCGAGTGCTCCTCAGTGCACCCTCGGTGTCACCCCTCAGTGCCACCCCTCGGTGTCACCCTTGCTGTCACCCCACAGTGTCATCCCTCAGTGCCACCCCCACAGTGTCACCCCTCGGTGTCACCCCTCAGTGCCACCCCTCGGTGTCACCCCTCAGTGCCACCCCTCGGTGTCACCCTTGCTGTCACCGCCACCCGCAGAGCCTGGGTGACCCGGGATGTGACCGACACTGTCCCAGCTCCTGTCACCTCCCCAGGGCCCGAGGGGCTGGGAGGGCCGGGACTCCCAGGGGCAGGGTCCGAGGGGTCCCGGGGGTCCGAGGGGGTCCAGGGATCCGGGGGTCCGGGGGGTCCCTGGGGGTGCTCAGGGGTCCCGGGGTGGGTCCGGGGTCGTCCGGGGGGTCCGGGGGTCCGGGGGTCCCGGGGTCCGGGGTGTCCCGGGGTCCGGGGTCCGGGGTCCGGGTCCCGGGGGTCCGTGGGCCGGGTCGGGGTCCCGTGGGGGTCCTGGGGGTCCGGGTCCCGGGGGTCCGGGTCGGGGGTCCCGGCCAGGCCGGGTCCCGGGGTCCCACGGCGCGGGGGCCCGCTTCAGCAGCACCTCCTGGGGACAGCGAGGGGACAGGGGAGGGGACAGCGGAGGGGACAGGGGGCGGTGGGGGCTGCACCCCCAGAGCACCCCGATGGCCCCCATGTCCCCATCGTCCCTTGCCTCTGTGTCCCACCCTGTCACTCCCCTCTGTGTCCAGTGACCCTGTGTCCATACCCTGAACTCCCCTCTGTGTCCCCAACTGCTCCCGTGTCTCTGTGTCCCCAGTGACCCTTGCCCTGCTGTCACTCCATCTGGCATGACCCCCTGTCCCAATGATGTCCCCACCAAACCCCCCGTTCTGTGTCCCCAATGTCCGTCCTGTGTCCCCAACCCCCGTCCCTCCCTGCCCCAAGGGACACAAGAACTGTCACCTCCTCCCTGTGCCTTGCCCCTGGGGCACTGCCAGGGAACCCCCGTGTGCCTGGGGTGTCCCTCCTGTCCCCTAGGGGTCCCCAGGCTGTCCCTGTCCCCTGGGTGTGTCCCTATTCTCTTGAGGTGTCCCTGTCCCAGGGGTGTCTCTGTCCCTTGAGGCTGTCCCTGTCCCCTGGCTGTCCCTGTCCCTTGAGGCTGTCCCTGTCCCCAGGCTGTCCCTGTCCCAGTGCTGTCCCTGTCCCAGTGCTGTCCCTGTCCCCTGGGTGTCCCTGTCCCCAGGCTGTCCCTGTCCCACAGCTTGTCCCTGTCCCTTGAGGTGTCCCTGTCCCCAGGCTGTCCCTGTCCCCAGGGCTGTCCCTGTCCCTTGAGACTGTCCCTGTTCCCAGACTGTCCCTGTCCCCAGGCTGTCCCTGTCCCCTGGGCGTGTCCCCTCTGTCCCCAGGCTGTCCCTGTCCCCAGGCTGTCCCTGTCCCCACCTGTCCCCAGGCGTCCGTCCCAGGGTGCCCTGTCCCTCTGCACTGCTGGACCCTGTCCCGGTGGTGGCTGTCCTCCCTGGGCTGGCCAGGGGCCCGTCAGGCTCCTGTCCCTCCCCGGGCAGGGCTGGCCCAAGGGGCAGGGTCACTGTCCCGGCGGTTGTGGCACTGGCACAGGGGGCTCTGGCCCCTTCCAGGGGTTTGTGTCCCCATCCCCCGAGTGGGTGCCACGTTCCCAGGTGTCCCCACCCCATCCCTGGATGATGTCCCATCCCAATCCCCATGTCCCCATCCTGTTCCTGATGTCCCCATCCTGTTCCTGATGTCCCCATTCCCAATCCCAGGTGTCTCTATCCCATTCCTGAGTGTCACCATCCCAATCTCAGTGTCCCCACCCCATTCCTCAATGTCCCCACCCAATCCCCATCCCAATCCCCATGTCCCCATCCCAACCCTGATGTCCCAATCCTGCTGTCCCCACCCCAGTCCCAATGTCCCAATCCCAATGTCCCAGTTCCAATGTCCCAACCCCAATGTCCCCAACCCCGATGTCCCCACCCCAATCCCAATCCTGATGTCCCCACCCCAATCCCAATATCCCAATCCCAGTGTCCCAATCCCCATGTCCCCATCCCAATATCCCCACCCCAATCCCCAATGTCCCCACCCCGATGTACCCACTCCAACCCCAGTGCCCCCACCCCAATGTCCCCCCAATCCCAATGTCCCTGTCCCAACCCCAGTGTCCCCACCCCAATGTCCCATTCCTGCTGTCCCCACCCCAATCCCACTGTCCCTGTTCCAATCTCACTGTCCCCAGCCCCAATGTCCCATTCCCAATGTCCCTGTCCCCACCCCAAAGTCAATTCCTGATGCCCCCACCCCAAGTCCCTGTCTGCTCCCTCCCACGCTGTCCGCGCTGTCCCCGCTGTCCCCGCTGTCCCCGCGCTGTCCCCGCGCTGTCCCCGCGCTGTCCCCCCGCTGTCCCCGCGCTGTCCCCCGCTCTCCCCGCGCTCTCCCCGCGCTGTCCCCGCGCTGTCCCCCGCTGTCCCCGCGCTGTCCCCACGCTGTCCCCGCCCTGTCCCCCGCTGTCCCCGCGCTCTCCCCCCGCTCTCCCCAGGCTGTCCCCGCGCTGTCCCTCCGCTCCCCCCGCTCTCCCCCCGCTGTCCCCGCGCTGTCCCCGCGCTGTCCCCGCTGTCCCCGTACCTCGCTCCACACCAGCACGGTGCCGAACAGCACCTGGAGGCCATCGAAGAAGTTGTCCCCGATGACGATGACGGTGGCACCGCCCGTGGTCCAGCCCTCGCTGGGGCTGATGGCCTTGATGCAGGGGGTGGCTGCTGGAGGGGACAGCGACAGTGACGGAGGGGACAGGGACAGCGGTGGAGGGGACACGGGGGGGACAGGGAATGTGACGGAGAGGACATGGCGGGGACAGGGACAGAGATGGCGGGGACAGGGAGGGGACAGAGACAGTGATGGAGGGGACATGGCGGGGACAGGGACAGCAATGGCGGGGATATGGAGGGGACAGGGACAGCGATGGTGGGGACAGAGGGGTGGAGGCTTGGGGGCAGTGATGTGGGGACAGGGAAGAGGGGACAGGCATGGGGACACAGGGACAGACATGGGGACACGGACATTGATGGGGACAGGATTGGGATGGACACGGACTGGGACTCACAGGGACATCAGGACATGGATGGGGACACAGGGACAGACATGGGGACACAGGGACAGACATGGGGACAATCACAGGTGGCCACACAGACGTGGCCGGGGACACAAACGAGTGACCAGGGTGACAGGGGTGGGGACAAACACAGGCACCCACGACACCCAACTGTGGATGGACACGGACACTTGGGGACAGCAGGGTGGGGACACAGGGATCACCCTGGGGGTGGCAGGACACACTGGGGGCTCACAACACATGTCCCCAAGAATGTCCCCAAACGTCCCCAAGTGGCCGTGGTGACACGGATGGGCACAGAGACGCTCATGGATGGACCAACCAGACATTGGGGACAGCAGGATGGGGACAGAGGGATCACCCTGGGGGTGGCAGGCCACGCTTGGAGGGTCCCTTGGCATGTCCCCAGGTGTCCCCAGGATGTCCCCAGGTGTCCCCAAGTGGCCATGGTGACACAGATGGGAAGGCACCCACGGACACCCAACCATGGACAGGCAGACATTGGGGACAGCAGGGTGGGGACACACCCTGGGGGGTGGCAGGCCACACTGGGGGCTCACAACACATGTCCCCAAGAATGTCCCCAAACGTCCCCAAGTGGCCACGGTGACACAGATGGGCACAGAGACACTCATGGATGGACCAACCAGACATTGGGGACAGCAGGGCGGGGACACAGGGATCACCCTGGGGGTGGCAGGACATGCTTGGAGGGTCCCATGGCATGTCCCCAGGATGTCCCCAGGTGTCCCCAGGTGTCCCCAGTGTCCCCTGACCTTCGGAGGGCTCCAGGCGCCGCGCCCGCCGCCCGTGCTTGGAGTTGTTGTGCACGAACATGTTGTCGGACACGGCCAGGACGTGCCCGTCCACCTGCACCGTGGTGGACACCACCACCTGTGGGGACAGGGACAGGGACACGGCCACCCTGCTGGCCCTGGCGGTCCCCACCGTGCCCCGTGGTGTCCCGTGGTGTCCCCTGCTCTGGCACACCACGGGGGGGCTGTGTCTGATGTCCCCACAGTGTCCCCATGGTGTCCCCATGGTGTCCCCACAGTGTCCCCATGGTGTCCCCTGCCCTGGCACACCACAGGAGGGCTGTGTCTGGTGTCCCCATGGTGTCCCCATGGTGTCCCCGTGGTGTCCCCATGGTGTCCCCTGCTCTGGCACACCACGGGGGGGCTGTGTCTGGTGTCCCCACAGTGTCCCCATGGTGTCCCCGTGGTGTCCCCATGGTGTCCCCTGCCCTGTCACACCACAGGAGGGCTGTATCTGATGTCCCCACAGTGTCCCCATGGTGTCCCCACGGTGTCCCCATGGTGTCCCCACGGTGTCCCCACGGTGTCCCCTGCCCTATCACACCACAGGAGGGCTGTGTCTGGTGTCCCCATGGTGTCCCCACAGTGTCCCCATGGTGTCCCCTGCCCTATCACACCACAGGGGGGCTGTGTCTGGTGTCCCCACAATCTCCCCATGGTGTCCCCGTGGTGTCCCCGTGGTGTCCCCTGCCCTGTCACACCACAGGGGGGCTGTGTCTGGTGTCCCCACGATCTCCCCATGTTGTCCCCACAGTGTCCCCACGATGTCCCCACGGTGTCCCCTGCCCTGTCACACCACAGGGGGATCAGCTGCGGTGTCCCCACGGTGTCACAGGGGTGGCCCCAACATCTTGGGGTCACCAGCCCCCCCAGGGCACCCCCAGATTGCCAAAGTCCCTCCCCCAGGACACTCAGGGGACACTCAGGGGACACTCAGGGGACACTCAGGGACCCCAAATCCCTTTTAGGGCCATGCCAGTCCCCCAAGGGGACCCCAAATCTGTTTTAGGGTCACCCCCAGTCACCCACAATCCCCCCCCAGGGCACCCCAAACCCCCCTGAAGCCACCCCCACCCCAGCCCCCCAAAAAGGGACCCCAAACCCCCTTTAGGGCCACCCCAAATCCCCCAAATTCCCCCCAGGGCACCCCAAACCCATTTTAGGGCCACCCCCAGTCCCCCAAGTTCCCTTCAGGGGACCCCAAATACATTTTAGGGTCACCCCCAAATCCCCCCAGGGCACCCCAAACCCCTTTTAGGGCCACCCCCAGCCCCCCCAAGGGGACCCCAAACCCATTTTAGGATCATCCCCTGCACCCCAAATTCCCCACAGGGCTCCCCAAACCCCCTTAGGGCCACCCCACCCCACCCCAGCCCCCCAAAAAGGGACCCCAAACTCATTTTGGGGTCACCCCCAGTCCCCCAAGTTCCCCCCAGGAGACCCCAAACCCCCTTTAGGGACCACCCCAAATCCCCCAAATTCTCCTCAGGGCACCCCAAACCCCCTTAGGGCCACCCCCAGTCCCCCAAGTTCCCCTCAGGGGACCCCAAATCCATTTTAGGGTCACCCCCAAATTCCCCAGGGGACCCCAAAACCCTTTTAGGGCCATACCCAGTCCCCCAAATTCCTTCCAGGGCACCCCAAATTCCATTTTAGGGTCACCCCAAATCCCCCAAATCCCCCTCCAGAGCACCCCAAACCCCCTTTTAAGACCACAAACCCCCAAAAACCGAATCCCCCCCATAAAAAAAAAACCCAAACCCCCTTTTAGGACCACCAGCACCCCCAAAAACCGAATCCCCCCCATAAAAAAAAAAAACCCAAACCCCCTTTTAGGACCACAAACCCCCCCAAAACCGAATCCCCCCCCCCAGAAAAAAAAAAACCCCAAACCCCCTTTTAGAACCACAAACCCCCAAAAACCGAATCCCCCATAAAAAAAAAAAAAAAAAAAAAACCCTTTTAGGACCACAACCCCCCCAAAAACCGAATCCCCCCCATAAAAAAAAAAACCCCAAACCCCCTTTTAGGACCACCAGCACCCCCAAAAACCGAATCCCCCCCATAAAAAAAAAAACCCCAAACCCCCTTTTAGGACCACCAGCACCCCCAAAAATCCCTCCCCCCCCATTCCCGCCCCCCCCAATCCCACCATCCCCCCCCCCTTTTTTCCCCGCCGCTCTCCCGCCGCCGGTGCCGCGATGCAAATGGGGTCGTTAATCACCGAAATGTCATAATTAACATCTCGTTACCGAGCCCTGATGAACCTCGGGGGGGGCCAGGACCCAGCTGCGACCGGGGAGGGGGAGGGGAGGCCCAGATTTTGGGGGTTTCAGGGCGGATTTAGGGGTTTTCTTCGGGTTTCGGGGTTTCGGGGAGTTTTGGGATTTTTGGGGTTTGGGGTTTGGGGGGTTTTTAGGGGTTTTGGGGTTTTTAGGGGTTTTTGGGGGTTTTTTAGGGTTTTAGGGGTTTGGGGGATTTTGGGGAGCTTTGGAGTTTTTGGGGGTTTGGGGGGTTTTGGGGGGTTTTTAGGGTTTTGGGGGTTTTAGGGGTTTTGGGGTTTTTAGGGGATTTGGGGGTTTTTGGGGGTTTTGGGTTTTAGGGTTTTTGGGGGTTTTAAGGGTTTTGGGGGATTTTGGGGGTTTTTGGGGGTTTATGGGGTTTTTAAGGGTTTTGGGGTTTTCGGGGTTTTAGGGGTTTTGGGTTTTTAGGGGTTTTGGGGTTTTGGGGTTTTGGGGGTTTTGGGGTTTTATGGGGTTTTGGGGTTTTGGGGTTTTGGGGGTTTTTGGGGTTTTGGGGTTTGGGGGTTTTGGGGGTTTTGGGGGTTTGGGTTTTTGGGGGGTTTTGGGGGTTTGGGGTTTTGGGGGGTTTGGGGGGTTTTGGGGGTTTTGGGGGTTTGGGGGTTTTAGGGGGTTTTGGGGGTTTTGGGAGTTTTGGGGTTTGGGGGTTTTGGGGTTTTGGGGGTTTTGGGGTTTTTAAGGGTTTTGGGGTTTTTGGGGTTTTTAAGGGTTTTGGGGATTTTGGGGGGTTTCTTGGGGTTTTGGGTTTTTAGGGGTTTTGGGGTTTTGGGGGATTTTTAGGGTTTTTGGGGTTTTTAGGGTTTTTAAGGGTTTTTAGGGTTTTGGGGGTTTGGGGTTTTGGAGGTTTTTTTAGGGTTTTTAAGGGTTTTAGGGTTTTGGGGGCTTTTTGGGGAGGTTTTTATGTTTTCCCAATTCCCCTCGACCCCTTTGGGAAATCATTTTTGGGGTCGCCCCCACCCCCTTTTTGGATGTCCCCAAATGTCACCTGGAAGCGCCGCATGTCCCGCGGGTTCCCGGCGTTTTTCAGGCAGTTCTGGTTGCATTTGAGGAAAAATTTGAGGAAAAACCTGGAATGGGGGGAAAAAATAAAATAAAATAAAATAAAATAAAATAAAATAAAATAAAATAAAATAAAATAAAATAAAATAAAATAAAATAAAATAAAATATGAAATAAAAATAAAATTTAAAATAAAATAAAATAAAATATAATATAATATTATATAAAATAAAATAAAATATAAAACAAATCAAAATAAAATAAAATAAAATAAAACATGAAATAAAAATAAAATATAAAATAAAATAAAATAAAATATAATATAATATAATATAATATAATATAATATAATATAAAACATGAAATAAAATACAAAATAGAATAAAATAAAATAAAATATAAGATAAAATAAAATATAAAATAAAATAAAATAAAATATAAAACAAAACAAAATAAATAAAATAAAAATAAAATAAAAATAAAATAAAAATAAAATAAAAATAAAATAAAAATAAAATTAAATTAAAAATAAAATTAAATTAAATTAAAAATAAAATTAAAAATAAAATAAAATAAAATAAAATAAAATAAAATAAAATAAAATAAAATAAAATAAAATAAAATAAAATAAAATAAAATAGGGGGGAATGGTGACAAAAATATGTCCCCATGCCTTGATGTCACTTCTTGTCACCACGCCCATCCTGTCACTGTCCTTTCTTGTCCCATCCCAATGTCCCCATTCCCGTGTCCCCTCCTGTCCCCATCCCACTGCGTCCATCTTGTCCCCATGCCAATGTCCCCATCCTTCTGTCCCTTCCTGTCCCCACCCCATTGTGACACCCCGTGTCCCTTCTTGTCACCATCCTGTCATTGTCCCCACTGTCCCCATTCCTGTGTCCCCTCCTGTCCCCATCCCACGATGCCACCCTGTCCCCACCCCAATGTCCCTTTCTCAATGTCCCCATCCCCCTGTCCCCACCCTGTCCCAATCCCAGTGTCCCCATTCCCATGTCCCATCCCCCATCGTGCCACCCTGTCCCCATCCCAGTGTCCCATCCCACTGTTCTTGTCCCCATCTTGTCCCTATTCCCTGTCCCCATCCTTCTGTCCCTTCCTGTCCCCATCCCTCTGTCCTGCCCTGTCCCCACCCCATTGTGACACCCTGTCCCCATCCCGTCACCACCCCAGGGTCCCATCCTGTCCCTTTGTCCCCTCCTGTCCCCATCCCACGATGCCACCCTGTCCCCACCCCAATGTCCCCATTCCCGTGTCCCCATTCCCGTGTCCCATCCCATCCCCATCCCACCGTCCCCACCCTGTCCCCACCCCAATGTCCCTTTCTCAATGTCCCCACCCCACTGTCCCCACCCTGTCCCCATCCCACTGTCCCTCCCTGTCCCCCACCCCAATGTCCCCATTCCCGTGTCCCATCCCACTGTCCCCACCCTGTCCCCACCCCAATGTCCCTTTCTCAAAGTCACCATTCCCGTGTCCCCTCCTGTCCCCATCCCACTGTCCCCACCCTGTCCCCACCCCAATGTCCCTTTCTCAATGTCCCCACCCCATTGTGCCACCATCCCCATCCCACTGTCCCCATTCCTGTGCCCCCTTCCTGTCCCCACCCCATTGTGACACCCTGTCCCCACCCCAATGTCCCTTTCTCAATGTCACCATTCCCGTGTCCCATCCCACTGTCCCCACCCTGTCCCCATCCCAGTGTCCCTTTCCCATTGTCCCCACCCCACCGGGGGACACCTGGGATCATTGGGACCCATCCCGGGGGTCACACGGGGTTTGGGGACATCTGGGGGGACCGGGTCAGGCTGGGGGGATCCCAGGGAATGGGGATCCCAGAAAAAAGGGGTTACATGGAAAGGGGATCCCAGGAAAATGGATCCCAGAAAGAACGGGGATCCCACAAAAAATGGGGATCCCAGAAAAAACGGGGATCCCAGGGAATGGGGATCCCACAAAAAAGGGGTTACATGGAAAGGAGATCCCAGAAAAATGGATCCCAGAAAGAACGGGGATCCCAGAAAGAACGGGGATCCCAGAAAAAAGGGGGATCCCACAAAAAACGGGGATCCCAGAAAAATGGATCCCAGAAAAAACGGGGATCCCAGGGAATGGGGATCCCAGAAAAAAGGGGTTACATGGAAAGGAGATCCCAGAAAAATGGATCCCAGAAAGAACGGGGATCCCAGAAAGAACGGGGATCCCACAAAAAATGGGGATCCCAGAAAAAAGGTGTTACATGGAAAGGGGATCCCAGAAAAATGGATCCCAGAAAAAAAAACGTGGATGCCAGGGAATGGGGATCCCACAAAAAAGGGTTACATGGAAAAGGGATCCCAGAAAAATTGATCCCAGAAAAAATGGGGGCCCCAGAAAAAACAGGGATCCCAGAAAAATGGATCCCAGAAAAAACGGGGATCCCAGAAAAATGGATCCCAGAAAAAACGGGGATCCCAGAAAAATGGATCCCTGAAAAACGGGGGTCCCAGAAAAAAATGGGGATCCCAGAAAAAACGGGGATCCCAGGGAATAGGGATCCCACAAAAAGGGGTTACATGGAAAGGTGATCCCATAAAAAAGGATCCCAGAAAAAACGGGGATGCCAGAAAAAAGGGGATCCCACAAAAGGGGTTATGGAAAAGGGATCCCACAAAAATGGATCCCAGAAAAAACGGGAATGCCAGAAAAACGGGGATCCCAGAAAAAGGGGTTATATGGGAAAAGGATCCCACAAAAATGGATCCCAGAAAAAACGAGGATCCCAGAAATAAGGGGATCCCAGAAAAAGGGGTTACATGGAAAAGGGATCCCATTAAAAAGGGGGTGCCAGAGAATGGGGATCCTGCAAAATGGAGATCCCACAAGAAGGAGGTGCCAGAAAAAAAAAAAAGGGATCCCACAAAAAAGGGGGTCCCAGAAAAAGGGACCCCATGGAAATGAGGATCCCAGCAAAAAAGGGTCCCGGGGGAAAAGGAATCCAGAGATCCCACAAAAAATGGGTGACGTGGAAAGGGGATCCCATGGAAAAGGGATCCCAAAAAGAGGGGATCCCATGGAAAAGGGGTCTTACAGAGAGAGGCTTTCCATGGAAAGGGGATCCCACAAAAAAGGGGATCCCACCAAAAAAATGGGGATCCCACGAAAAAGGGGATCCCACGAAAAAAGGGGATCCCTCAAAAAAAGGGGATCCCTCAGTGAGGAGCTCCCCATGGACAAGGCGGACCCCAAAAAGGGAGATCCCGAAAAAAGGGAGGATCACAAAAAAGGAAGGATCCCAAAAAAACAAGGGAGATCCAAAAAAAGGGGGGATCCCAAAAAAAAGGGGGATCCTAAGAAAAGGGGGATCCCAAGAAAAGGAGTCTCATTCAGAGGATCCCATGGAAAAGAGGGATCCCAAAAAAAGGGGGATCCCAAAAAAAGGGGGATCTCACACCGAGGGGGTCCCACCCTATGGGACAACACAGAAAAAGGGGGGCGCCCCCACATTCCCACATTCCCACATTCCCACATTCCCACATTCCCATTCCCGCCCCGCGGGTGGTGATCAGGGCGAGGAAGGAGCTGGAAAACGCCGGGAAAACGCCGGGAAAACGTCGGGAAAACGCCGGGAAAATGCTGGGAAAATGCCGGGAAACGTCGGGAAAATGTCGGGAAAACGCCGGGAAAACGCCGGGAAAACGCCGGGAAAACGTCGGGAAAACAGCGGGAAAACAGCGGGAAAATGCGGGAAAACGCCGGGGAAACAGTGGGAAAACGCCGAAAAACGCTGGGAAAACGCTGGGAAAACGCGGAAAATGCGGGAAAACGGCGGAAAACAGCGGAAAACGGCGGAAAACGTCGAAAACGCTGAAAACGCTGGAAAACAGCGGGGAAAAAGCTGGAAAATGCCGGGAAAACGCCGGGAAAACAGCCGGGAAAATGTCGGGAAAACAGCGGGAAAACAGCGGGAAAACGCCGGGAAAACGCCGGGAAAACAGCGGGAAAACGTCGGGAAAACAGCGGGAAAACAGCGGGAAAATGCGGGAAAACGCCGGGGAAACAGTGGGAAAACGGCGGGAAAACGCTGGGAAAACGCTGGGAAAACGCCGGGAAAATGCCGGGAAAACGCCGGGAAAACGCCGGGAAAACATCGGGAAAACGCCGGGAAAAAGCCGGGAAAAAAATCGGGAAAACGCCGGGAAAATGTCGGGAAAACGCCGGGAAAACGCCGGGAAAACGCCGGGGAAAACGCCGGGAAAACACCGGGAAAACGCTGGGAAAACGCCGGGAAAATGCCGGGAAACGTCGGGAAAACAGCGGGAAAACATCGGGAAAACAGCGGGAAAACATCGGGAAAACAGCGGGAAAACGCGGGAAAACGCCGGGAAAATGCCGGGAAAACGCCGGGAAAACGCCGGGAAAAAAATCGGGAAAACGCCGGGAAAACGCTGCCACCATCCCCAGCACAGCATGGCCGGGGGGACCCCAAAAACTCCCCCCAAAAACCCCCAAATCCCGCAAATCCCCGCCTCAGCTGGGGGGGGCTGGAGCTGAAGCCCCGCGAGTTAAAAATACGGGGCCGGCGCATTAATTAGCATGGCTAATTACCATTGAATATGCAAATGCCCGGCGCCGCTGCCGAGCACCCTCTGCTCGCGGCGCATAAATTTGAATGCGCAATTAGCATAATCGTGGCTAATTAATGAGAAGCGTCAATTTTCGCAGCCGGGTAATTTGATTAACGCCGCGAGAGCGGCACTTAGCGCGCTCTCAAACCAGCGGGGCTGGCCCGGGGGGGGACGCGGGGACACGGGGGACAGGGGGGGCTCCGCGGGTGGGGGGACACGGCTGGCCCTGTGTGACCCCCCGAAAGGGACGGGGAGGGGACGGGGACACCCTGAAACGGACGGGGATGGGGACAAGGAAATGGGGACAAGGGAATGGGGACACCCCGAAAGGGACGGGAATGGGGACAAGGAAATGGGGACACCCCGAAAGGGACGGGGAGGGGACGGGGACACCCTGAAACGGACGGGGAGGGGACAAGGGAATGGGGACACCCCGAAAGGGACGGGGAGGGGACAGGGGCACCCCGAAAGGGACGGGGAGGGGACAAGGGAATGGGGACACCCCGAAAGGGACAGGGAGGGGACAGGGGCACCCCGAAAGGGACGGGGAGGGGGACAAGGGAATGGGGACACCCCGAAAGGGACAGGGAGGGGACAGGGGCACCCCGAAAGGGACGAGGGAATGGGGACACCCCAAAAGTGACGGGGAGGGAACGGAGGCACCCCAAAAGGGACAGGGAGGGGACAGGGGGATGGGGACACCCCAAATGTCCTGGGGATGGGGACAGGGGATGGGGACACCCCGAAAGGGACGGGGAGGGGACAGGGGCACCCTGAAAGGGACAGGGGAATGGGGACACCCCAAAAGTCCTGGGACAGGCTGGGGACACCTCAAAAATCCTGAGAGTGGGGTCAGGGGATGGGGACACCCCAAAAGTGATGGAGATGGGACTGAGGGCACCCCAAAAGTCCTGGGTGGTCCCCAAAAATTCTGGGAGTGAGGAGAGGGGTTGGGGACACCCCGAAAGCGATGGGGATGGGGACAGAGGAATGAGACACCCCAAAAGTCCTGGGACAGGTTGGGGACACTGGTGACCCCTCCAAAAGCCTCGGGTGACCCCAAAGTCCTGAGGCTGAGAACACAGGGACATTTGGGACATTTGGGACATTTGGGACATTTGGGACATTTGGGACACTGCCACCAACCCTCGGGGTGTCACCTCCCCAGGGACACCCCAAAAGTGCCATGGTGGGACCAGGGACAGTGACAAGGGGACAGTGACAAAGGGACAGTGACAAGGGGACAGTGACAAGGGGACCGTGGTCCTGACCCCTCCGGGCTCGGCTTGGTGGCACCAGGGAGGTGACACCGGGACAGGCAGGAGGACCCCGCTGGGGACAGGGACACGGCCACCCCGGGATGTCCCCAAGGCGCCGGTGCCACCTCCATTATCGATGTGACCGACGGGGCCATCTGTCCCCGCTGTCACCTCCTGGCAGCACCCGGAGTGTCCTGGGCTGTCCCTTGGCTCAGCAGCACCGTGTCCCCAAGCTTGGGGACAACGCCGGTAGCTGCCACCCCGCCAGGTCGCCGTGATGTCCCCAATGTCCCCCAGTGTCCCCAATGTCCCCCAGTGTCCCCAGTGTCCCCAGTGTCCCCGCACCTGTCGATGATGACGGGGTCCGAGGGGGTCTCGTTGCGGTTCCCGCAGCTCTTCTTGTCACAGCAGCGGCTGCACGTGGGGACAGGAGGTGACATCAGGGGACAGGAGGTGACATCAGGGGACAGCGAGGCCACAGCAGGGGGGACACTCGGGGGTGTCACTTTTCCACTGCTTTAGGGGGTTGGGGACAGATTTGGGGGTCCCAGGGGCTCCGTGTCACCCTCGGGTGGCTCTGGAGGGGTTGGGGACATGCCCCTGTCACCTCCAGGTGGCTCTGGAGGGGTTGGGGACCTGCCTGGGTCACCTCTGGGTGACGTGACTGTGTCACCAGGTGATTCTGAAGGGCCTGGGGACCCGTCCCTGTCACCCAGGGGGACTCCGTGTCACCTCCAGGTGATTCTAAAGGGGTTGGGGACCTGTCTCTGTCACCCCCGGGTGGCTCTGGAGGGGTTGGGGACCCGCCCGTGTCACCACAGCGAGCTCTGTGTCACCTCCAGGTGGCCCTGAAGGGATTGGGGACCCCTCCCTGTCACCCTCGGGTGGTTCTGAAGGACTTGGGGACCCGCCCGTGTCACCTCCAGGTGGCTCTGAAGGGGTTGAGGACCCGTTCCTGTCACCCCTGGGTGGCTCTGAAGAGTTGGGGACGTGTCCCTGTCACTCTGGGTGGCTCTGAAGGACTTGGGGACCCGTCCCTGTCACCTCCAGGTGGCCCTGAAGGGGTTGGGGACGTGTCCCTGTCACCTCTGGTTGGCTCTGAGCGGGTTGGGGACCCGTCCCTGTCACCTCAAGGGGCTCTATGTCACCTCCAGGTGGCTCTGAAGGGGTTGGGGACGTGTCCCTGTCACCCTTGGGTGGCTCTGAGCAGGTTGGGGATGTGTCCCTGTCACCTCAAGGGGCTCTGTGTCACCTCCAGGTGGCTCTGAGCGGGTTGAGGACCCGCCCATGTCACCTCCAGGTGGCTCTGAAGGAGTTGGGGACCCGCCCGTGTCACCTCTGGGTGGCTCCGAAGGAATTTGGGGACCCCCCCCGGAGCTCCGTGTCCCCCCCCAGGTGACCCCTCAGGGCCACCCGCTGTCCCCAAGCACGAGCGCGGCTCCCCGAGGTCACCCCGGGCGTGTCCCCTGTCCCCTGTCCCCTGTCCCCTGTCCCCTGCCACGGGGGCTCCCAGCATTAATTAGCAGCGCTCATTAATTAGCACGGGGGTCCTAAAGGGACCTTGGGGACAGCCGTGTCACCCCCCCCGGGTGTCCCCGGCCCTGTCACTGTCACCTGCACATGATCTCGTGCGTCAGCAGCACCCGGCACATCTCGGGGTTCTTGTCCTGCCCCTCGTAAATGATGGCCTGGAGGGGACACGGCGACACGGGGACACCCGGGGGACACGGGGACACAGCGGGGGCACAGCGGGGACACTGCGGCCAGATGTGCCCTGGAGGGGGATTTGGGGTTCGGGGGATTTGGGGGATTTGGGGATTTTGAGGGGGATTTTGGGGGATTTGGGGAGATTTTGGGGGATTTGGGGATTTTTGGGGAGTTTCAGGGGGATTTGGGGGTCTGGGGACATTTGGGGGACATTTGGGGGACATTTGGGAGGATTTTGGGAGGATTTTGGGGATTTGGGGGATATTTGGGGGATTTAAAGGGATTTGGGGAGGATCTGGGGATTTTGGGGGATTTTTGGGGAGTTTCAGGGGGATTGGGGGTCTGGGACATTTGGGGGACATTTGGGGAGATTTGGGGAGAATTTTGGGGGATTGGGGGGATTTGCTGGATTTGGGGGATTTGGGGGATTTGGGGGATTTGGGGGATTTTTTGGGGGAGTTTCAGGGGGATTTGGGGGTCTGGGGACATTTGGGGGAGATTTGGGGAGGATTTTGGGGGGATTTGGGGGATATTTGGGGGGATCCGGGGGACATTTGGGGAGGGATTTGGGGGGGATTTTTGGGGGAGATTTTTGGGGGGGTTTGGGGAGTTTTTGGGGAGTTTGGGGGATTTGGGGAATATTTTGGGGGATCTGGGGGATCTGGGGGATTTTGGGCTGGATTTAGGGATATTCAGGGCAGATTTGGGGATATTTGAGGGGATTTGGGGATTTTTGGGGGATATTTGGGGGATTTTTGGAGGAGTTTCGGGGGGATTTTTGGGGGATATTTTGGGGGGGCATTTGGGGGGATTTTGGGGATACTCAGGGGGATTTGGGGATATTTGTGGAGGATTTGGGGAAATGTGGGGGATATTTGGGGCGGATTTGGGGAGGATTTGGGGGATTTGGGAGGATTTGGGGATATTTGGGGATTTTGGGGGATATTCGGGGGTGATTGGGGAGGATTTAGTGAATTTGGGAGGATTTCGGGTGGGTTTGGGGATTTAGGTGGATTTTGGGTAGATTTGGGGGTGGATTTGGGGGGGATTTCAGGGTGGGTTTGGGGGATACTTGGGGTGAATTTGGGGGTGGATTTGGAGGGGTTTGGGGAATATTTTGGGGGGATTCGGGGTGGATTTGGGGGGGATTTGGGGGGGATTTGGGGTGAATTTGGGGTGGATTTGGGGTGGATTTTGGGGTTTGGGGATATTTTGGGGATATTTGGGGATTTGGGGTGGATTGGGGTGGATCTGGTGGAGGTGAGGGAGTCAGTGATTTGGGGGATATTTTGGGGAGGACATTCTGGATGGATTGGGTCTCGGTACCTGCTTGGACATGGAGTCGATGAGGCGACGACAATCCTGCTCCCAGCGAGCCCCTGCGGGGAGGACACCGGATGTCACTCCCTCTGGCGACCCTCCCGTCCCTCCCGGGGACACCAAAATCGCCGTAACCCCAAACGCCGCCCCACCGTTGCTGTCAAGCAGTGCAGCCTAGTGATCCACGATTAGTTTCCCCGTTCTGCTCCTGCGGCACAAAATTCGGGAGCCACGGTACCCGAAGAACCCTCCTAGTCACCCCCAAAATCCAGCCCTGACCCCCCCAACATTTAATCCCCTCAGGACTCCCCAAAATTCCCCCCCCAGGACCCTGAAAAATCCATCCTGATCCCCCAAAATCCACCCTGAGCCTCGCCCCAAATCCTCACCCCCAAAATCTACCTTGACTCCCCAAAATCCACCCCTGACCCCAAAATTCACTTACCCTGCTCCCCAAAATCCAGCTCCCTGACCCCCAAAATCCACCTTGCAGCTCCCCTCTAAATTCCCCAGCACCTCCCAAAATCCATCCTGACCACCCCGCCCCCAAATTCCCCCAAAGTTCATCCCGATGGCCCCAAAATACTCAGGTCCCCAAATCCCAGGACCCAAATCCACTGGCCCCCAAAATTCTAATGACTCCTCAACCAGCCGACCCCAAATTTCATCCTCAGGACTCCCAAAATCTCCCAATTCCTCCCAAAATCACTGACCCCCAAATTCCTCCCAGACCCCTAATCACCCAGACCCCAAAATCAGCGATCCAATCCCCCAAAATCTACTGGACCCCCAAATTCTCAGACTCCCAAATTCACCCACAGGACACCCCAAATCCTCTGACCCCAAATTCCTCCCAAAATCCACCCTTGACCTCCCCAAATTCCTCCCCAGGACCCCCCCCTACCAAATTACCACCCAGACCCCAAAATCCACTCCTGACCCCCCAAAATCCACCCTTGACCCCCCAAATTTAACCCCCCACAGGACCCCCGAAATTCCCCCTCTGGTCACCCCAAAATCACTCTGACCCCCAAATTCCCTAGGTAGCTTGGAGATTCTTCTAGGACTTTTGGGGACGGTTCTTGGGGTTTGGGAGATTTCTAGAGCGTATCTGGAGTTTTACGACGTGTTAGGCTTTTGAGGACTTTTGGATTTTGGGTTAATTGTTTTAGATTTCTGTGGTTTGGTGGTTTGGATGTTTTGAGGGTTTTGGGGACGGTTTTGGGGGTTTTGGGGGGATTTTGGGGGGCGTGGTTTGGGGTTTTTGGGTGGTTGGGTTTTTTGGGGTTTTGGGATTTTGGGGTTTTTGGGGTGGTTTGGGGGTTTTTGGGGATTGTTTTGGAGGGGTTTTTTGTGTGGTTTGGGGTATTTTGGGTATTTTGGGGTGTTTGGGGATTTTAGGTGTTTGGGGGTATTTTGGGGGTTTTGGGTATTTTGGGGTATTGGTTTTGGGTATTTTGGGTGTTTGGATTTTAGGGGATTGTTTTGTATAGGGTTTTTGGGTATTTGTTTGGTTTTGGTATTTTGGGTATTTTTTGGGGTATTTTGGGTGTATTTTGGGGATTTTTGGGTATTTGGGTATTTTAGGTATTTTGGTATTTTAGTGGGTTTTGGGGTATTTTGGGGGTTTGTTTTTGGGGTGTTTGGTGTTGGTGGGGTATTTTAGGGGTGTTTTTGGGGTATTTTAGGGGTGTTTTTGGGGTATTTTTGGGGTATTTTGGGGTGTTTTTGGGGTTTCTCACCCGCTCCTTCTCCACGAAGTCGATGAAGCAGGTGCGCTCCACCTCCACGGGCTGCCCCTGGCGGTCGTACATGGCCAGCACGAAGTGGAAGAAGTTGGATTTGCGCAGGTTGGCCGGCGGCTGCTTCTCGAAGTGCGCGCGGGCCAGCGACACGCCGCTGTCGCGACAGGCGACAGGACGCGGTGAGAGGGGGACAAGCGGCACAGCGAGAAACGCGACACCGCGGCACGGGGAGGGGAACGGCCCCGAGAGCCCCGGGGCTGGGGAGCGCCACCCCCAAATCCTGGGGATCCCCAGCACCGGGAACCCAAATCCTGGGGATCCCAAACCCCAGAACCCAAATCCTGGGGATCCCCAATCCCAGAATCCAAATCCTGGGGATCCCCAGCACCGGGAATCCAAATCCTGGGGATCCCAAATCCCAGAATCCAAATCCTGGGGATCCCCAGCACCGGGAACCCAAATCCTGGGGATCCCAAATCCCAGAATCCAAATCCTGGGGATCCTGCCGAAACCTCTCCTGGGAACCCAAATCCGAGACCATCCGAAATCGGGATCCCCAACCCTGGGAACCCAAATCCTGGGGATCCCCAACCCCGGGAACCCAAATCTTGGGGATCCCCAACCCCGGGAACCCAAATCCTGGGGATCCCCAACCCCGAGAACCCAAATCCTGGGGATCCCCAGCACCGGGAACCCAAATCTTGGGGATCCCCAATCCTAGAATCCAAATCCTGGGGATCCCCAACCCCGGAACCCAAATCCTGGGGATCCCCAACCCCAGAATCCAAATCCTGGGGATCCCCAACCCCAAGAATCCAAATCCCGAGAATCCAAATCCTGGGGATCCCCAGCACTGGAACCCAAATTCTGGGGATCCCCAACCCCGAGAATCCAAATCCTGGGGATCCCCAACCCCAAGAATCCAATCCTGGGGATCCCCAGCACCGGGAACCCAAATCTTGGGGATCCCCATCCCCCGAGAACCTCATCCCTGGGAACCCAAATCCTGGGGATCCCCAACCCCAGAACCCAAATCCTGGGGATCCCCAACCCCAGAACCCAAATCCTGGGGATCCCCATCCCCCAAGAATCCAAATCCTGGGGATCCCCAACCCCGACAATCCCCAAGAACCCAAATCCTGGGGATCCCCAGCAGCGGGAACCCCCAGCACCCCATCCTCGAGAACCAAATATTGGGGACCCCCAGCACCAGAATCCCAATCCTGGGGACCCCCAGCAGCGGGAACCCAAATCCTGGGGACCCCCAGCACCCCAATCCTGGGGACCCCCATCCCCAAGGACCCCAGAGCTGGGGATCCCCAGCACCGGGAACCCCAATCCAGGAACCCCCGGCACCCCAATCCTGGGGATCCCCAACCCCGAGAATCCAAATCCTGGGGATCCCCAGCACCGGGAACCCCCAGTGCTCCATCCTCGAGAACCCAAATCTTGGGGACCCCCGTCCCCAAGGAACTCCAAGAACTTAAATCCGGGGGACAAGCCAGCACCCTGTCCCCAGGACCCCCATCCCCAGAACCCCAGACCTGGGGACCCCCATCCCTGAGAATCCAAATCTTGGGGATCCCCATCCCCGAGAACCCCAATCCTGGGGATCCCCATCCCCGAGAACCCAAATTTGGGGACCCCCATCCCCAGAATCCCAATCCTGGGGACCCCCAGACCAACCGGGACCCCAACCCAACTCCAGTCCTGGGGATCCTCATCCCGAGAGTCCAAATCTGGGGATCCCCATCCCTGACAAACCCTCGGGGATCCCCACCCGGAACTCCAATCCTGGGATCCCCATCCCTGAGAACCCAAATTTGGGGACCCCATCCCAGAATCCCAATCCTGGGACCCCATCCGGAACCCCCAACTTCTGGGATCCCATCCCTGAGACCCCCACTGGGATCCCCATCCCTGAGACCCCCATCTGGGGTCCCCATCCGGAACCCCCACCCTGGGGATCCCATCCTGGAACCCCCACCTGGGGATCCCCATCCCTGAGAACCCCCCAATTCTGGGGATCCCCATCCCGGGAACCCCCAGCACGCCCAAAACCCCAAGGGACACCCGCACCCCAAAACCTCCATGAGACCCCCGCACCCCATAACCAGGAACCCCAAAATCTCCATGGGACACCCGCACCCCAAAACCTCCATGAGACACCCGCACCCCATAACCAGGAACCCCAAAAGACCCACGGGACACTCGCACCCCATTACCAGGAACCCCAAAACCTCCATGGGACACCCGCACCCCATTAAGAGGAACCCCAAAACCTCCATGGAACCCCAAAACCTCCATGGGACACCCGCACCCCAAAACCTCCATGGGACACCCGCACCCCATCACCAGGAACCCCAAAACCGCCACGGAACCCCCAGCACGATGTCCCCAGGACCCCCAGCACCTCTTCCCAGAATCCCAAAATTCCAAAATCCCCAAATCCAGTCCCTGGGACCCCCAGTGCCCTTCTGTGGGACCCCCGGCACCCCAAAACCTGCAGCACCCTGTCCCCAGGGCCACCACATTGTCCCCAGGGCCACCACATTGTCCCCAGCGCCACCACATTGTCCCCAAGGCCACCAGGACCCCAACACCGCACGAGGGGGACACGCAGCACCCCCTCCCTGTCCAGGGTAGGGGACACATTGGGGACACCGCCAGCATCACCTGTCCCTGTCACCGGGGACACGAGGGGACAGTGGGGACACCCCCGAGCCCTCCCCGCCACCCCTCAGTGCCACCGCTGGTGTCACCGCCGCTGGCCCTGCCCCGACGCGCGGGGTGACAGGACAGTGACAGCAGAGCCACCTCAGGGGCGGTGGCTCCAGCACAGCCCCCGCCACTGTCACCGTGTCCCCACCCCGCTGCTGGTCGCTGTCCCCGGTGCCACCCCCGCCACAGCCGAGGCCACGCGCCAACACAGCGACACTTTGGGGACATTTCTCCGTGACGTGACAGAGGAAAAGCTCCTTCAGCTGCTCCCCGGGGGTCCCAAATTGTCCCCAGGGCCACTCGCGGGGGTCCCAAATTGTCCCCAGGGTCACTCGCGGGGGTCCCAAACTGTCCCCAGGGCCACTCGCGGGGGTCCCAAATTGTCCTTAGGGCCACCCGCGGGGTCCCAAACTGTCCCCAGGGCCACTCATGGGGGTCTCAAATTGTCCCCAGGGCCACCGCGGGGTCCCAAACTGTCCCCAGGGCCACTCGCTGGGGTCCCAAATTGTCCTTAGGGCCACTCGCGGGGTCCCAATCTGTCCCCAGGGTCATTCGCGGGGTCACAAATTGTCCCCAGGGTCATTCGCGGGGGTCCCAAATTGTCCCCAGGGCCACTCGCGGGGGTCCCAAATTGTCCCCAGGGTCACCCGCGGGGTCCCAAATTGTCCCCAGGGCCACCCGCGGGGGTCCCAAACTGTCCCCAGGGTCACTCGCGGGGTCCCAAACTGTCCCCAGGGCCACTCGCGGGGGTCCCAAATTGTCCCCAGGGTCACTCGCGGGGGTCCCAAACTGTCCCCAGGGTCACTCGCGGGGGTCCCAAATTGTCCCCAGGGCCACCCCGGGGGTCCCAATCTGTCCCCAGGGGCCACACCTGGGGAGGTGACAATACCTGCGCGTGGCCACCACAAACGGGTCACATCGTGTCCCCACCCCTGCCGCGGACACCGCGCAGTGTCCCTTGTCCCCTCCCCGTGCTGGTGGCTGGTGCCACCCCCGCGGGGACACCTGTGTCCCCTCACTGTCCCCACCCCTCCCTACAACGGGACGGCGGCGGCTCCTTCCAGCCCCAAAAATTCCCCCCCAAAATCGCCACGCGGGGGGGGGGGTGGCTCTGGCTGTCCCCGCTGTCCCCCGCCGTGTCCCCCGCGCGCTGCCAGCCCCGGGGACACGCGGGAAGGGGGGTTCGGGGGGTCCTGGGTGTCACCACACAACTCAGGACACCACTGCCAACCCCTTGGGGACACTGTGGTGGCCATGGGGACACGCGGGAAGGGGGTTAGGGGGTCCTGGATGTCACCACGTAACCCAGGACATCGGTGCCAGCCCTTGGGGACACTGCGGTGACCATGGGGACACACGGGAGGTGACACTGCACACGCCCAGCTGCCACCAGAGGGGACAGCCCAGGCTGGCCAGGACCTCACTGGGTGACACATCCCTGTCACCGCTGCCAGCCCCGGGTGTGTCCCTCTGTCCCCTGCAGGGGTTCCGAGGAGATTTTGGGGACACGGGGACAAAGCCAGCACCTCCCTGGGACCCCAAAATCCCCCAAGCCTGGCGCTGCTGTCCCTCAGCTCCACATTGTCACCACCGGGGGGTGGCTGTCACCGCCGCGGTGGTGGCCGCACTTGGAGGTGGGGGAGGGGATTCCCTCAGGTTTTCCCAAAGTTTTGGGGGGACCCCAGCGGAGCCACCACGGCCTCGGTGACTCCTTAGGGACACCCCAAAGATCCGCAGAGGGGACAGGGGTGGCACTGACCCCAATGGGCACAGTGGGACAGAGGGACAGGGGACACCGAGGAGCCGGGGGGGGGAAGGGAATGGGATTTGAGTCCCAGAAAATTCCGGGAATGCGATTTGAACCCCCTGGAAAATTCCGGGAATGGGATTTGAGTCCCAGAAAAGGGCAGGGAATGGGATTTGAGTCCAAGAAAATTCCGGGAATGGGATTTGAGTCCCCTGGAAAAAAGCAGGGAATGGGATTTGAGTCCCAGAAAAGGGCAGGGAATGGGATTTGAACCCCCAGAAAATTCCGGGAATGGGATTTGAGTCCCCTGGAAAAGAGCAGGGAATGGGATTTGAACCCCCCAGGAGGGCAGAGAATGGGATTTGAACCCCCAGAAAATTCCGGGAATGGGATTTGAGTCCCCTGGAAAAAAGCAGGGAATGGGATTCAGAGAACTCTGAACCCTCCGGGAATGCAGGGAATGAGATTTGAGTCCCAGAGGGAGGCAGGGAATGGAATCTGAGTGCCCAGGAGGGCAGGGAATGGGATTTGAATCCCCTGGAAAAGAGCAGGGAATGGGATTTGAACCCCCCAGGAGGGTAGGGAATGGGATCTGAATCCCCGGGAAATTCCAGGAATGGGATTTGAGCCCCCTGGAAAAGGCAGGGAATGGGATTTGAATCCCCGGGAAATTCCAGGAATGGGATTTGAGCCCCTTGGAAAAGGCAGGGAATGGGATTTGAGTCCCCTGGAAAAGAGCAGGGAAGGGGATTTGAATCCCCCAGGAGGGCAGGGAATGGGATTTGAATCCCCGGGAAATTCCAGGAATGGGATTTGAGTCCCCTGGAAAAGAGCAGGGAATGGGATTTGAGTCTCCCAGGCTGGCAGGGAATGGGGTTCAGAGAGCTCTGAAGCCTCTGGGAATGCAGGGAATGGGATTTGAGCCCCTCAGGACATCAGGGAATGGGATTTGAGTCCCAGAGGAAGGTAGAGAATGGGATTTGAACCCCATGGAAAAAGCAGGAATGGGATTTGAGCCTCCTGGAAAAAGCAGGGAATGGGATTTGAGTCTCCTGGAAAAGGCAGGAATGGGATTTGAACCCCCTGGAAAAAGCAGGAATGGGATTTGAGCCCTCTGGAAAAGGCAGGAATGGGATTTGAGCCTCCTGGAAAAAGCAGGAATGGGATTTGAACCCTCTGGAAAAGGCAGGAATGGGATTTGAGCCTCCTGGAAAAAGCAGGAATGGGATTTGAACCCCCTGGAAAAAGCAGGAATGGGATTTGAACCCTCTGGAAAAGGCAGGAATGGGATTTGAGCCTCCTGGAAAAAGCAGGAATGGGATTTGAACCCTCTGGAAAAGGCAGGAATGGGATTTGAGCCTCCTGGAAAAAGCAGGAATGGGATTTGAGTCTCCTGGAAAAGGCAGGAATGGGATTTGAACCCCCTGGAAAAAGCAGGAATGGGATTTGAACCCCCTGGAAAAAGCAGGAATGGGATTTGAACCCCCTGGAAAAAGCAGGGAACGGGCACAGATCCCATTGCCGATGGCACAAACCCCCCGCAGCTGAAATGCACGAGACGCCCAGGGCACCGGGATGGGGGTCCAGGGGCTCCGGGAATTCCAGGGAAAAATGACCCGTGGGACCCAGGACACCGGAATGACCACAGTGACCAGGAATGACCACAGTGACCAGGAATGACCAAAGTGACCAGGAATGACCACAGGGCATGAAATGCCCATGGATCCCAGGACAATCCCAGAGCCCAGAGTGACCAGGAATGACCACAGGACCAGGAATGACCAGAGCCCCTGGAATGCCCGCGGATGCAGAGCCCGGGATGATTCCCGTGGAATTTGGGATTATCTGCAGAGCCCGGGATGATTCCCGTGGAATTTGGGATTATCTGCAGAGCCCGGGATGATTCCCGTGGAATTTGGGATGCCCACGGAGCCTGGCACATCCCCAGCCCCTGGAATGCCCAAAGCCCGCGGGATGCCCGTGGAAGCCGAGATTCCCGAGGAGCCCAGGAATGCCCAGAACCCCTGGAATGCCCACAAAAACCGGGATGCCCCCAGCCCCTGGAATTGCCGCGGAGCACGGGACGCCCCCAGCTCCCGGCACGCTTCCATCGCCTGGAATTCCCGGGATACCCGCGGAGTCCGGGATGCCGCACAGAGCTCGGGATGAGCCCCCGGGGATGCGCGCGGAGCTCGGGTTGCGTCCATCCCGCAGCGCTCGGAGCTCCCGGGCTCTCCCGGGGCTGTCCCCAGGATGTCCCCAGGATGTCCCCAGGATGTCCCCGAGCTGTCCCCAGGCTGTCCCCTTACCTCTGCGCCGCCGTGCTGGCGTCCAGGATGCCGGTGCCCTGCAGCCAGCGGCCGGCGGGGAGCCCCGCGCTCAGCGGCTCCTCCTTCATGGGGACCCCCGGGGCAGCGCCTCCTGCACCGAGAACATGGCCGGGGGGGTTCAGGGGGGACCCCCCGGACCTCCCCCCTGCCCCCAGCCCCGGGCTCAGCACCGGGCAGGTGCCGGGGGCCGCCGTCCCGGCCGGCGGGGAAGCGGCATCTGCGGAGGGAGGGAGGGAGGGAGGGAGGGGGGAGGGAGGGAGGGAGAGAGGGAGGGATGGAGGGATGGAGGGGGTCAGGGGAGGGAGGGGAGGGGCAGAGCCCGAGAAGTTGGAGCTGGAGGAGCCCCGGAGCCAAGTGAGGGAGGGAAGGGGCGGGGGAGGCGAGGGGGAGAGGGAGGGAGGAGTGGAGGGAGGGATGGAGGGAGGGAGGCCCGGAGGAGGAGGAGTAGCAGGATGGAGGGAGGGATGGAGAGAGAGAGAGGAGGGGTAGAGGGAGGGATGGAGGAGGAGTGGAGGGATGGAAGGAGGGAGAGGAGGGGTGGAGGAAGGCCCGGAGGAGGAGGAGTGGAGGGATGGAGCGCGGCAGCGGAGGGAGGGATGGAAGCTCGCAGGGAGGGAGGGAGGGAGGAAGCTCGCAGGGAGGGAGGGAGGGAAGCTCGCAGGGAGGGAGGGCCCGCCGAGGCGCAGGGGAGGAGTGGAGGCGGCCCGGGGCGGGGGCGGGGGCTCGGTTCCGTTACCGGGCGGGCGGCGGCGGCGGCGGAGCGGGGAGGAGGAGGAGGAGGAGGAGGAGGAGGAGGAGGCAGCGGCGGCGGCGGCGGCGGCAGCGGCACCAGGAGCAGCAATGGGCGAACGGGGGCGGCCCGGGGTCCCGGGAACGCCATCACCGCCCTCTCCCCGCCGCCTCCGGCGCCCCAGGCCGGCCCCGGCGGCCGGGCTCTGGCTCGGGCAGCAGCACCATCAGCAGCAGCAGCGCTCGCTGCCGCCGCCCCGCCGCCGCCCCGCCGGCCCGGGCCATCCCGGCACCGCCGCCGCCGCCGCCGCCGCCTCCCCGGGGAGGCAGGGCCGGAGCCGCCGGGGAGGCGGGGGCCGCGGCCGGCCAGGCTGACATCATTCCGGGAGGAGCGGCCCCTCCCCTCCCCGCGCCGCGCGGGGGGCGCCGGGCACCCCGAGGGGACACCCCCGCCAGAGACCCCCGCGAGCGACCGCCGAGATTCCCGGGAGAGACCCCAGAGACCCCCGGGAGAGACGGATGAGAATCCCAGGAGAGACCCCCGGGAGGGAACCCTGAGACCCCCAGGAGAGATCCCAGCGTCACCCCCGGGAGAGACCCCCGAGATCGACCCAAGAGACCCCAGGACCAACCCCAGAGATTCCCAGGAGGGAACCCTGAGACCCCCGGCAGAGACCCCGGGAGAGACCCCCGAGACCGACCCAAGAGACCCCCAGAACCAATCCCAGAGATTCCCAGGAGAGACCCCCGGGAGAGACCCCCGAGATTCCCAGGAGAGACCCCAGCGTCACCCCCGGGAGAGACCCCCGGGACCGACCCCAGAGACCCCAGGAGAGTCCCCTGAGACCCCCGGGAGGACCCCGGGAGGGACCCCCAGCAGAGCCCGATGAGGCCACAGAGAGGCCCTGGAGATGTCCCCAAATGGGGCCCAGGGGTAGCGTGAAGTGACCCCAAAGTGTCCCCAGGGACACCCCGGGGTGACCCCAAAGTGTCCCCAAGGACATCCTGGGGGGATCCCAAAAGGGGCCAGGACACCCCAAAGTGACCCCACTGCACCCCTGGGGTGACCCCAAACCAGCCCCGAGATGATCCCAAAGGGGGCCAGGGTGGCACAAAGTGACCCCAAAGTGTCCCCAGGGACACCCCAAGGTGACCCCAAATAGGGCCCAGCACCCCGGGGGGACCCCAAGGAGGGCCAGGGACAGTGGGGGTGACCCCAAACCGCTGCCAGGGTATCCCGTGGAGACCCCCCTGAATCCCCAGGGACACCCGAGGGTGACCCCAAACAGCTCCCAGGGGTTCCACCTGTCCATGTCCCTCTGTCCATCCCAGTGTCCATCTGTCTGTCCCAGTGTCCCTCTGTCCATCCCAGTGTCCCTCTGTCCATCCATGTCCCTCTGTCCATCCCAATGTCCCTCTGTCCATCTCAGTGTCCATCTGTCCACCCCAGTGTCCGTCTGTCCATCCATGTCCCTCTGTCCATCCCAGTGTCCCTCTGTCCATCCATGTCCCTCTGTCCATCCCAGTGTCCATCTGTCCACCCCAGTGTCCCTCTGTCCATCCATGTCCCTCTGTCCATCTCAGTGTCCATCTGTCCATCCATGTCCCTCTGTCCATCTCAGTGTCCATCTGTCCATCCCAGTGTCCATCTGTCCATCCATGTCCCTCTGTCCATCCATGTCCCTCTGTCCATCCCAGTGTCCATCTGTCCACCCCAGTGTCCCTCTGTCCATCCATGTCCCTCTGTCCATCTCAGTGTCCCTCTGTCCACCCCAGTGTCCATCTGTCCATCCATGTCCCTCTGTCCATCCCAGTGTCCATCTGTCTGTCCATGTCCCCATCCATCCCAGTGTCCCCGTGTCCATCCCAGTGTCCATCTGTCCATGATCTCGTCCATCCTGGTGTCCATCCAGTAACATCTGCACTGGTCTCAGCATCCATCCGTCCGTCTGTCCGTCCTATGATCCGTTCATCCATCCATCCCAGTGTCCATCCTTCCATCCCCCTGTCCATCTGTCCATCCTATGATCCATCATCCATCCATCCCAGTATCCATCCATCCATCCCAGTATCCATCCATCCCCATCCATCCATACCATCCATCTGTCCATCCCAGTGTCCCTCCGTCCATCCATGCACCCACCTGTTCCAGTGTCCATCTGTCCGTGATCTCGTCCATCCTGGTGTCCATCCAATAACATCTGCACTGGTCTCAGCATCCGTCCGTCCGTCTGTCCATCTGTCTGTCCTTAATCCATCCCTCTCTCATCCATCTGTCCATCCCCCCCAGCATCCGTTTGTCCGTCCCAGTGTTTGCTCATCCACCCCAGTGTCCTTCTGTCCATGCGCACATCCATCTGTCCATCCATCTGTCCATCCCTGTGTCCATCTGTCCATCCTATGATCCGTTCATCCATCATCCATCCATCCCAGTGTCCATCCTTCCATCCATCTGTCCATCCCAGTGTCCATCCGTCCATCCATGCACCCACCTGTTCCAGTGTCCATCTGTCCATCCCAGTGTCCATCTGCCATGTCCATCCACCCACAGTCCCATCCATCCCAGTGTCCATCCATCTGTCCGTCCCAGTGTCCGTCCGTCCCAGTGTCCGTCCATCTGCCCATCCCTCCGTCCATCCCAGTGTCCGTCTGTCCCAGTGTCCGTCCATCTGTCCATCCCTCCGTCCATCCCAGTGTCCATCCATCCCTGTCCATCCCTCCGTCCATCCCAGTGTCCATCCATCCGTGCCCTCATCCATCCCAGAATCCATCTGTCCATCCCAATGTCCATCTGTCCATGCCCTCATTCACCCAAGCATCCCATTGTCCATCCCTCCCTCCTTCCCAGTGTCCATTTGTCCATCCCAGTGTCCATCCTTCCCTTGATCCCAGTGTCTATTTGTCCATCCCAGTGTCCATCCCTTGCAGTGTCCATTTGTCCATCAGTGTCCTTGTGTCTATCCCTCCCTCCATTTGTCCATCCCAGTGTCCATCTGTCCATGCCCTCATTCACCCCAGCACCCCAGTGTCCATCCCATTGTCCATCCCTCCTTTGATCCCAGTGTCCTTTTGTCCATCCCAGTGTCCATCCATCCCTCTGTCCATCCATCTGTCCATCCCAGTGTCCATCTATACCTCCATCTATCCTTCTGTCCATCCCAGTGTCCATCCCAGTGTCCATCCATCCCTCTGTCCATCCCAGTGTCCGTCCATCCGTGCCATCATCCATCCCAGAATCCATCTGTCCATCCCAGAGTCCATCCCATTGTCCATCCCTCCCTTGATCCCAGTGTCCATTTGTCCATCCCAGAGTCCATCCCATTGTCCATCCATCCCTCCATTTGTTCATCCCAGTGTCCATCTGTCCATCCCATTGTCCATCCCTCCCAGTGTCCATTTGTCCCTCCCTCCATCCCCGTGTCCATTTGTCCATCCCAGTGTCCATCTGTCCATGCCCTCATCCATCCCGGCATCCATTTGTCCATTCCTGTGTCCATCCCAGTGTCCATCCCTCCCAGTGTCCATTTGTCCATCCAAGAGTCCATCCCATTGTCCATTTGTCCATCGCATTGTCCATCCCGGCATCCATTTGTCCATCCCAGTGTCCATTTGTCCATCCCAGTGTCCATCCCTCCCAGTGTCCATTTGTCCATCCCAGTGTCCATTTGTCCATCCCTCCCAGAGTCCATTTGCCCATCCCAGTGTCCACCCCATTGTCCATTTGTCCATCCCATTGTCCATCCCTCCCAGTGTCCATTTATCCATCCCAGTGTCCATCCATCCCAGTGTCCATTTGTCCATCCCAGTGTCCATTTGTCCATCCCAGTGTCCATCCCAGTGTCCATTTGTCCATCCCAGTGTCCATCCATCCCAGTGTCCATTTGTCCATCCCAGTCCATCCCAGTGTCCATTTGTCCATCCCAGTGTCCATCCCAGTGTCCATTTGTCCATCCCAGTGTCCATTTGTCCATCCCAGTGTCCATCCCAGTGTCCATTTGTCCATCCCAGTGTCCATCCATCCCTCCCATTTGTCCATCCCAGTCCATCCCAGTGTCCATTTGTCCCTCCCAGTGTCCATTTGTCCATCCCAGTGTCCATTTATCCCTCCCAGTGTCCATTTGTCCATCCCAGTGTCCATTTGTCCATCCCCCCGTGACCCCTCAGGACCGTCCCCTCTCCCCTCCCCCACCCCCATTCCGGGATGGGCTCCTTTGAGATCCCGAAATGTCCCCAAATGGGGACAGCGGCCCTGGGGGGACACCAGGGGACCCCAAATCTGGCTGTGGGACGGATTTGGGGTCCCCAGTGGGGTCTGGTTTTATCCCCGGGATTCCCATCGGGAATGGGGCGGGGGCTCATTTCCCGCATTCCCGGGGTCACCCCAAAACCCAGAGGTGACCCCATGGGGGAGGGGACAATGCCACCCCCCGTGTCCGCTGTCACCTCCGCGGGACCGCGGGGACACCCCGGCATCGCCCGGATGGCCCGGTAGGGGGCGCCCTGTGCGTGTGTGGTGACGTCAGGGCCACGCCCTTATCATGACGTCAGTGTTACGCCCGTTGTGACGTCAAGAGTTCAGCCAGTGAGGGCAGGGGACGAGCAGGGGCGACCCCAAAATGGGCACAGGAACCCCAAAAATGGGCACAGACACCCCAAAATGGGCACAGACACCCCAAAATGGGCACAGACACCCCAAAAATGGGCACAGGAACCCCAAAAATGGGCACAGGAACCCCAAAATGGGCACAGACACCCCAAAATGGGCACAGGAACCCCAAAAATGGGCACAGACACCCCAAAATGGGCACGGACACCCCAAAAATGGGCACAGACACCCCAAAAATGGGCACAGGAACCCCAAAATGGGCACAGACACCCCAAAATGAGCACAGACACCCCAAAATGGGCACAGGAACCCAAAATGGGCACAGGAACCCCAAAATGGGCACAGACACCCCAAAATGGGCACAGGAACCCCAAAAATGGGCACAGGAACCCCAAAATGGGCACAGACACCCCAAAATGGGCACAGGAACCCCAAAATGGGCACAGGAACCCCAAAATGGGCACAGGAACCCCAAAATGGGCACAGGAACCCCAAAATGGGCACAGGAACCCCAAAATGGGCACAGACACCCCAAAAATGGGCACAGGAACCCCAAAAATGGGCACAGACACCCAAAAATGGGCACAGGAACCCCAAAATGGGCACAGACACCCCAAAAATGGGCACAGACACCCCAAAATGGGCACAGGACCCCCAAAATGGGCACAGGAACCCCAAAAATGGGCACAGGAACCCCAAAATGGGCACAGACACCCCAAAAATGAGCACGGACACCCCAAAAAGGGCACAGACACCCCAAAATGGGCACAGGAACCCCAAAATGGGCACAGACACCCCAAAATGGGCACAGGAACCCAAAAAATGGGCACAGACACCCCAAAATGGGGCACCCCAGGGAACCCCAAAAATGGGCACAGGAACCCCAAAATGGGCACAGGAACCCCAAAATGGGCACAGGAACCCCAAAACTGAGAAAATTCACCCCCAAAATGGAAAAGAATCACCCCAAAAATTGATCCAGTCACCCCAAATGGGAAAATTCACCTTAAAATGGTTCCATCCACCAAATGGGACAAATTCACCCCAAAAATGGATTTAGTCACCTCAAACAGAGAAAATTCACCCCCAAAATGAAAAAAAAAAAATCGCCCTGAAAATGGATCCAGTCACCCCCAAACTGGAGAAATTCACCCCAAAAATGGATCCAGTCACCCCAAACTGGGCAAATTCACCCCAAAACTGGGAAAATTCACCCCAAACTACGAAAATTCACCCAAAAACTGGGAAAATTCACCCCAAAAATGGTTCCATCCACCCCAAATGGGACAAATTCACCCCAAACTGGGCAAATTCACCCCAAACTGGACCCAGTCACCCCAAACTGGGTGAATCCTCCCCCTCCCGGGGTGTTTGGGGTCCGGGGTGGTTTTGGGGTCCCCCGGGCTGGCCTGTCCCCTCTGAGTCACCCCCTGTCCCTGTCCCTGTCCCTGTCCCTGTCCCCATCCCCCCCCTTGCGCAATTCCCGTTTCCTTCCCCCTTCCCGTCCCGGATATTGGGGAACGTCCGGCCTGAGTCACCCCCTGGGTGTCACCAGCACCCCCAAAAACCCCCCCGGATCCGGAAGGGGATGAATCCATGGGAATTCCGTGTGGGAAGGCAAAAAAAAAAACCCCCTCAGAGAATTGTGATTTTGGGGGTTTTGGGGGTTTTTTTGTCCCCGTTCCAAACCATTCTGGGATTGTGGGGTTGGTTCAAGGTTTCATCCCAGTGATCCTGGAATTGCCACGGGATCCATGGAGCCACAGATTCCCACGGGAGATCCCATCCCAGGGATTCCCAGCCCTGGAAAAGAAGCTGGAAAGGGAAAGAGAGGAGCAGGGTGGGGCCAGCACCCCAAAAATTGCAAGGATGGAATTCCAGGTTCCCCCATCCCTGGAAGTGCCCGAGGTCAGGTTGGGAAGGGCTGGGAGTCCCTGGGAATGGGAATAATGGGATTGGTGGGAATAATGGGAATAATGGGATTGATGGGAATGATGGGATTGATGGGATTGGTGGGATTGGTGGGATTGGTGGGATTTGGGATTGGTGGGATCGGTGGGATTGATGGGATTGATGGGATTGATGGGATTGATGGATTGGATGGGATGGTGAATTGGTGGATTGGTGGATTGGTGGATTTGGGATCGTGGATCGATGGGATCGATGGGATTGGTGGACTGGTGGATTGGATGGTGATGGAGGATTGATGGATTGATGGGATTTATGGGACTTGGGATGTGGGACTGATGGGATTGATGGGCTGATGTGGATCTGGGATGATGGGATTGATGGGATTGGGATGTGGGATCGGTGGATTGATGGGATGGTGGACTGGTGGACTGGTGACTGGTGATGGTGGATTGTTGGGATGGTGGATGGATGGGACTGTGGGACTGGGGATCTGGTGGACTGGGATGTGGGACTTGGATGGGATGATGGGATTGAGGATTGATGGGACTGTGGATGATGGACTGATGGATGGTGGATCGATGGGATTGATGGAATTTGGGATTGATGGGATTGGTGGGATTGGTGGGATTTGGGATTGGTGGGATCAATGGGATTGGTGAGATCGATAGGATTGATGGAATTTGGGATTGATGGGATTGGTGAGATCGACAGGATTGATGGAATTTGGGATTGATGGGATTGATGGGATTGGTGGGATTGATGGGATTGATGGGATCAATGGGATCAGTGGGATCGGTGGGATCGGTGGGAACAATGGGAACAATGGGAACAATGGGATGGATGGGATTGATGGGATTGGTGGGATCGGTGGGATCGGTGGGATCGATGGGATCGATGGGATCGATGGGATCGATGGGATGGATGGGATCGATGGGATCGATGGGATCGATGGGAACAATGGGAACAATGGGACTGGACAATGGGAACAACGGGACTGACTGGGAATGGAAAATGGGAACAATGGGAACAATGGGACTGATGGATGACAATGGGATCAAATGGGATGGATGGGATGATGGATCAGGGATGAAGGGATCAGACATGGGATCGTGGGGAACAATGGGAGGACGGACATGGGATTTGGGATCAATGGGATTCAGGAGACTGGGGACTGCCGGGCGGACTGAGGGATGGCAGTGGATCCGGATGGGATCACGGGATCGGGATCAGGTGGGACGTGGACATGGGAGGATCACGAGAACGTGGGAACGGGACAGGGACACGGGGACGGCACGGACCGGGGCGGGACATGGGACAGAGGACAGTGGACCACGGACCGGACACGGGACACGGGAATTCGGCGAAGGGGGAGAGGGACACGGGACACAGGGAACGGAACGGGACACGGGACACGGGACACGGGACACGGGACACGGGACACGGGACACGGGGACACGAGGAAGAGAAGGGACACGGGACACAGGGACACGAGGATAGAGGACACAGGGACACGGGACAGGGACAGGGACACGGGGACACAGGACACAGGGACACAGGGACACCGGGCATAGGAATAATTAGATACATTATATGACAGGGACATGGGGATATAGGGACACAGGGACAGAGGGATATAGGGACAGGGCTGGGGACAGAGGGACTGGGACAAGTTCAGGATCTGGGACAGTGGCTGGGACAAGGTCAGGAATAGGGACAGGGACAAGTCCAGTGACAGGCCAGGATCAGGGACAAGGATGGGGACGGGATCAGGGACAGGGTCAGGGACAGGGATGGGATCAGGGACATTTAGGGGACTGATTTAGGGACAGTATCAGGGACAGGGTACAAGTTCAGTGCAGGGACAGGGACAGACAGGGACAAGAATGGGGACAGGATCAGACAGGGACAAGTTGAGGATCAGGGGACAGGGTGAGGATCAGGGGAAGGGCCAGAGTCAGGGACAAGGACAGGGATGGGATCAGGGACAAGTTCAGTGGCAGGATCAGGGACAGACAGGGACAGACACAGGGACAGGGAGCAGTCCAGTGACAGGATCAGGACTGGGGACAGGATCAGGGACAGGGGGGAACATGGCCAGGGACAGACCAAGTTCAGTGGAAGGGACAGAGAGAGTCAGGGACAAGGATGGGGACAGGAGCAGACAGGGACAGGGATGGGTTGAGTGACAGGGTCAGGGACAGGATCGGGGACAAGATGGAGGACAAGACCAGGGACAGACACAGGGACAGGGACAAGTCCAGTGACAGGATCAGGACTGGGGACAGGGACAAGGAGGGGGACAGGATCAGGGACAGGCTGGGACAGGGACTAGGACAAGTCCAGGATCAGGACTGGGGACAGAGGCAGAGTCAGGGACAAGGACGGGGACAGGATCAGGGACACACAGGGACAGAGCCAGGGCTGGCCCCGTGCTCCAGTCCCCTCACCCTGCCTGTCCCCCGGGGCGTGGGGACACGCGTGACGCCGGCCGGGTGGCACCAACGCGGTTCCTGTTCCCCGGCGGGCACGGGGCAGGAAGCGGCAACAGCAGCGTCCCTGTCCCCAGCGTGTCCCCAAAGTGTCCCCAGGGCTATGGAGGACAGCCCCGACCTGTACGAGACCCTGGAGATCCGGTACCCGCCCCCCCGGGGCCCCCGGCTACCGGCGCGGTCCCCGCGGTGGCACCGGGGGTGGCACCGGGCGCTGGGCACGGCCCTGCTGCTGCTGGCGGCGCTGGGCACCCTGTGTGAGTGGGGACAGCGGGGACAGCGGCGGGGACAGCGGCGGGACAGGGGGACAGCGGGGACAGCGGCGGACAGGGGACAGCGGGGACAGCGGCGGGACGGGGGACAGCGGCGGGAGAGCGACTGGGAAGGGAGGCTTGGGGGTTTGGGGTGGGGCTGGGAAAGGGCTCAGATTTGGGGAGGGGCTGAGGCTGGGAGGGGCTGGGAAAGGGGGCTGGGAAAGGGGGCTGGGATTTGGGGAGGGGCTGGGATTTGGGGAGGGGCTGGGAGAGGGGCTGGGACTGGGGTAGGGTTTGGGGGTTGGAAAGGGACTGGGAGTGGGGCTCAGATTTGGGGAGGGGTCGGAGAGGGGCTGGGAAAGGGGCTGGGAGTGGGATTTGGGATTGGGGAAGGGTTGGGATTTAAGGGTAGGAAGGGGGTGAGGGACAGGAAGGGGCGGGGAAAGGGGCTGGGATTTGGGATTTGGGATTTGGGGAGGTTGGAATTTGGGACGGGGTAGGGAAGGGGTGAAGAGGGACAGGGAAGGGGCTGGGAAAGGGGCTGGAAGTGGGGCGGGGGTTTTGGGGAGGGGCTGGGAAAGGGGCTGGAAGTGGGGCGGGGGGTTTGGGGAGGGGCTGGAAAGGGGCTGGAAGTGGGGCGGGGTTTTGGGGAGGGGCTGGGAAAGGAGTTGGGAGTTTGGGGTTTGGGGTTCGTCGAGCGGTTGGAAATGGGCTGGGAAGGGGCTGGGAGTGGGAGAGGGGCTGGGGAAGGCTCAGATTTGGGGAGGGGTTGGGAAGGGGCTGGATTGTTTGGGAGTGGTGGGAAGGAGGGCTGGGAAGGGGCTGGGAGTGGGAAGAGGGCTGGGGAAGAGACTGGGACTGGGATTTGGGGAGGGGTTGGGAAAGGGGCTGGGATTTGGGATTTGGGATTTGGGATTTGGGATTTGGGATTGAGGATTTGGGAGGGTTGGGATTTGGGAGCGGTTAGGAAGGGTGGAAGAGGGACAGGGAAGGCTGGGAGGGGGAGGGGGCTGGGAGGGATTGGGGAGAGTGGGAAGGGGCGACTGGGAGGGACGGGGCGGGTGGGAAGAGGCTGGGAGGGCTGGGAAGGAACAGGAGCGGACTGGGAATGGACTGGGAGCAGGACTGGGAGCGGGATCCCAGATCCTGTCCCCAAATCCTGAGCACAGCCCCTGTCCCCAAATCCCAGGGCACCGCCCCTGTCCCCAGATCCTGTCCCCAAATCCTGAGCACAGCCCCTGTCCCCAAATCCTGTCCCCAAATCCCGGGGCACAGCCCCTGTCCCCAAATCCTGTCCCCAAATCCTGAGCACAGCCCCTGTCCCCAAATCCTGTCCCCAAATCCCAGGGCACCGCCCCTGTCCCCAAATCCTGAGCACAGCCCTGTCCCCAAATCCTGTCCCCAAATCCCGGGGCACAGCCCCTGTCCCCAAATCCTGTCCCCAAATCCTGGGCACAGCCCCTGTGCCCCACCCCTTGTCCCCAAACTGTCCCAGCCTGCAGCCCCTGTCCCCAAATCCTGTCCCCCACCTCCGTCCCCAAACCCTGTGCTGTCCCCAAATCCTGCCCACAGCCACTGCCCCATCCTGACCTGTCCCTCCCTGTCCCTGTCCCCGCAGTCTGTCCCCAGCCCTCGTGCCCTGTCCCCAAACTGTTCCCAGCTGCTGTCCCCAAACCCAACTCCTGTCCCTGTCCCCATGTCCCCACAGGTGACACCCCTTCAGCGGCACAGCTGCGGCAGGACCGGCTCGGTGAGTGACAGGGGGAGGTGACAAAGGCGGTGACAGGGGAGGTGACAGGGGAGGTGACAGGGACGGTGACAGGGGTTCGGTGGGTGACGGGGGAGGCGACAAAGGCGGTGACAGGGGGAGGTGACAAGGCAGAGGTGACAAAGGTGTCGCCTGTCCCCGCGCGGGGCGGTGGCTGCGGGATGGCGGGCTCGGGGAGGTGACAGGGGAGGTGACAGGGGTGTCGCCTGTCCCCGCGCAGGGCGGTGGCTGCGGGATGGCGGGCTCGGGGAGGTGACAGGGGTGTCGCCTGTCCCCAAATCCTGTGCACAGCCCCTGTCCCCGACCCCTGCCCTGTCCCCAAATCCCAGGCACAACTCATGTCCCCAAATCTTGCTCACAGCCCCTGTCCCCGACCCCTTGTCTTGTCCCTGTGTCCCCACACCTGTCCCCATGTCCCCATACCTGTCCCACACCTGTCCTCGTGTCCCCACACCTGTCCCCGTGTCCCCTTCACCTGTCCCCGTGTCCCCACACCTGTCCCCGTGTCCCTTCACCTGTCCTCGTGTCCCCACACCTGTCCCCGTGTCCCTTCACCTGTCCCCGTGTCCCCACACCTGTCCCCGTGTCCCCTCACCTGTCCCCCTGTCCCCACACCTGTCCCCGTGTCCCCACACCTGTCCCCCGTGTCCCCTCACCTGTCCCCACACCTGCCCCGTGTCCCCACACGTGTCCCCACACCTGCCCCGTGTCCCCACACCTGTCCCCACACCTGTCCCCCGTGTCCACCTCCCCGTGTCCCCACACCTGTCCCCGTGTCCCCACACCTGTCCCGTGTCCCTACCCCTGTCCCCACACGTGTCCCCGTGTCCCCACACCTGTCCCCACACGTGTCCCCGTGTCCCCACACGTGTCCCCGTGTCCCTACACCTGTCCCCACACGTGTCCCCCTGTCCCCACACCTGTCCCCACACCTGTCCCCGTGTCCCCACACCGTGTCCCCACACGTGTCCCCACACCTGTCCCCCTATCCCCACACCTGTCCCCGTGTCCCTACACCTGTCCCCACACCTGTCCCCACACGTGTCCCCGTGTCCCCACACCTGTCCCCGTGTCCCCACACCTGTCCCCACACCTGCCCCGTGTCCCCACACCTGTCCCCGTGTCCCCACACCTGTCCCCACACCTGTCCCCACACCTGTCCCCGTGTCCCCACACCTGTCCCCACACCTGTCCCCACACCTGTCCCCACACGTGTCCCCACACGTGTCCCCGTGTCCCCAGGCTCACCTGGCGCGGGAGGCCCGCGGTGGCTCCTGCTGGGTCGGGCTGGCAGCCACGGGCGCGGGGGGCTCCTGGCGCTGGGCAGACGGGACCCCCCATTCCCCCGAGCACAGGTGAGCGGGGCGGGGACACCCGGGGACAGCTGGCGACACGGCTGTCCCCTCTCCCTGACCCCCCCCCCCCGTTTTCCCCGCAGTTTCTGGGCGCCAGGCCAGCCGGACAGCACTGACCACGGCCAGTGGGGAGGGCTGCGTCCAGATCCACCCGGTGGGGGCGGGGCTCTGGAATGACCACAACTGCAACTTGAGCTTCCCCTGGGTGTGCCAGAGGGACCTGCGTGTCCCCTGAGTGTCCCCGAGTGTCCCCCAGTGTCCCCCGAGTGTCCCCTGAGAGCTCTTCCCCAAGGATGGGCGGGGAATTCACGGGGGTCTCTGACAATAGTGAGGTGATCCCACAAATCCTGAAGGGTGAATCCTGCAGGGGGCTCAGATCCCCCCCAAAAAATCAGTGGGATGATCCCAATAATCCTGTGGGATGATCCCAATAATCCCGTGGGACGATCCCAATAATCCCGTGGGATGATCCAAATAATCCCGTGGGATGATCCAAATAATCCCGTGGGATGATCCAAATAATCCTGTGGGATGATCCCAATAATCCTGTGGGATGATCCCCCCAGAATCAGTGGGATGATCCCAATAATCCTGTGGGATGATCCCAATAATCCCGTGGGATGATCCCCCCAGAATCAGTGGGATGATCCCAATAATCCTGTGGGATGATCCCAATAATCCCGTGGGATGATCCCAATAATCCTGTGGGATGATCCAAATAATCCCGTGGGATGATCCAAATAATCTCGTGGGATGATCCCAATAATCCCGTGGGATGATCCCAATAATCCCGTGGGATGATCCCCCCAGAATCAGTGGGATGATCCCAATAATCCCATGGGATGATCCAAATAATCCCGTGGGATGATCCCAATAATCCTGTGGGATGATCCCAATAATCCTGTGGGATGATCCCAATAATCCCGTGGGATGATCCCAATAATCCCGTGGGATGATCCCAATAACCCCATGGGATGATCCCCCCAGAATCAGTGGGACGATCCCAATAATCCCGTGGGATGATCCCAATAATCCTGTGGGATGATCCCCCTCATATCCAGGAGGTTCAGTCCCCCAAAAAACAGTGGCATGATCCAAATAATCCCATGGGATGATCCCAATAACCCTGTGGGATGATCCCCCAGGAATCAGTGGAATGGTCCCAATAACCCTGTGGTGTGATTCCCCTTAGATCCAGGAGGTCACAAAAATCTGGGATGATCCCTCCCATCCTGTGGGATGATCCCTCTTATCCAGAGGGTTCATCTCCCCCAAATCCAGTGGGATGATCCCATTAATGATCCCATTAATCCAGTGGGAGCAGCGGGATCACTGGATCCAAGGGTTTACCTCCCCCCGCTCCAAAAAAAACCAAAAAACAGTGGGATGATCCCAATAATCCCATGGGATGATCCCCCTCAAATCCAGGAGGTTCAAGCCCCCCAAAACTGTGGGATGATCCCAATAATCCCATGGGATGATCCCCCTCAAATCCTGGAGGTTCAAGCCCCCCAAAATCAGTGGGATTAGTCCCCTGTCCAGGGGGTTCAACCCCACACCCATAGGGATCTCATCATCCAAGAGCATCATCCCCAAAATCAGTGGGATCATCCCCCAAAATCAGTGGGATCATCCCCCAAAATCAGTGGGATCATCCCCAAAATCAGTGGGATCATCCCCAAAACCAGTGGGATCATCCCCCAAAAACCAGTGGGATCATCCCCAAGAATCAGTGGAATCATCCCCCAAAATCAGTGGAATCATCCCCAAAATCAGTGGAATCATCCCCAAAATAAGTGGGATCATCCCCAAATCAGTGGGATCATCCCCCAAAAATCAGTGGGATCATCACCCAAAATCAGCGGGATCATCCCCCAGATTCAGTGGGATCATCCTCCCTATTTAGGGATCTCACCCCCCTCTGATCCCGTGGGATCATTCTCCATCATCCCCCATATCCAGAGGGATCAATTCCCCAAAACCAGTGGGATCTCATCCCCCCTATTCTGGGAATTCATTCCCTCAAATCCAGTGGGACCAACCCCAAAAATCCAGTGGGCTCATCCCCCCCAAAACCAGTGGGGGGATTCCCCTATTTAGGGAATTCATCCCCCATAGGGATCTCTTTAGGGATCTCATCCCCCCCATCCAGTGGGATCAATCTCCCAAAACCAGCGGGATCTCATCCTCCCCCTTATTTAGGGAATTCATCCCCCATACCCAGAGGGATCATTCCCAAAAAAACAATGGGATCACCCCCCTTTATCCAGTGGGATCAATCCCCCAAAACTAGCAGGATCTCATCCCCTGTATGCAGGGATAACCCCCAAATCCAGTGGGATCAATCCCCCAAAACCAGAGGGATCTCAGGGATCATCCCAACTTATTTAGGGAATTCATCCCCCAAATCCAATGGGATCAATTTCCCCAAATCCAGTGGGATCTCATCCTCCCAATCCAGAGGGATCTCACTTAGAATCATCCCAACCAGTGATACACAACCAGGATCATCTTAAATTCTCCATACCCAGAGGGTCATTCAAAAAAATGGGACAATCAAAATCAGTAGGATTCGATCCCCATACCCAGAGGGATCATTCCCAAAAAAACAATGGGATCACCCCCACCTTTATGCAGTGGGATCAATCCCCCAAAACCAGAGGGATCTCAGGGATCATCCCCCCTTTTTTAGGGAATTCATTCCCCAAAACCAGTGGGAACAATTCCCCCAAATCCAGTGGGATCTATGGGATCATCCCCCCCTTATTTAGGGAATTCACTCCCCAAATCCAGTGGGATCAATTCCACTCTTTAGGGAATTCCTCCCCCATACCCAGAGGGATCATTCCCAAAAAAACAATGGGATCAATCCCCGAAACTAGTAGGATCTCAGGGATCATCCCCCCTTTTTTAGGGAATTCATCCCCCAAACCCAGTGGGATCAATTCCCCCAAATCCAGTGGGATCAATTCCCACAAATCCAGTGGGATCAATTCCACTCTTTAGGGAATTCATCCCCCATACCTAGAGGGATCATTCCCAAAAAACAATGGGATCACCCCCCTTTATCCAGTGGGATCAATCCCCCAAAACCAGAGGGATCTCAGGGATCATCCCCCCTTTTTTAGGGAATTCATCCCCTAAACCCAGTGGGATCAATTCCCACAAATCCAGTGGGATCAATTCCACTCTTTAGGGAATTCATCCCCCATACCCAGAGGGATCATTCCCAAAAAAACAATGGGATCAATCCCCCAAAACCAGTGGGATCTCAGGGATCAACCCCACTTATTTAGGGAATTCCCTCCCCAAATCCAGTGGGATCAATTCCCCCAAATCCAGTGGGATCAATCCCCCAAATCCTGAGGGATCAACGTCCCAAAACCAATGGGATCTCATCTCCCCAATCCAGAGGGATCATCCCCCCTTATTTAGGGAATTCATCCCCCACATCCAGTGGGATCAATCCCCCAAATCCAGTGGGATCAATTCCCCGAAATCCAGAGGGATCTCAGGGATCATCCCAACTTATTTAGGGAATTCATCCCCCAAACCCAGTGGGATCAATTCTCCCATTTAGGGAATTCATCCCCCATAGGGATCTCTTTAGGGATCTCATCCCCCAAATCCAGTGGGATCAATCCCCCAAATCCAGTGGGATCAATGCCCCAAATCCAGTGGGATCACCCCCTTTTATCCAGGGATCCCCAGTGTCCCAAATCCCGCTGTCACCCCAAATCTGTCCCTGATTTAAGTGTCCCTCCCCCCACTCCTGCGGCATTTTGGGGTTCCCCCACCCAGGGACATTTTGGGGACACGCCCCTCAAATTAATCACAGCTGAGCAGAGAATAAATTGCTTTAAATAACAAAAAAAAAAAAAAAAAACCAACACAAATTACCCCAGAATACACACAAAATAATCCTCAAATAACCCCCAAAAAAACAAAAAACCCCTTAAATAAGCCAAAAATCCAAATAGCCCCCAAAATATATTTAAAAAAACCATAAAATACCCCAGAAAACAGCCAAATACCCCAAAATAACCCCAAACAAACCCCAGAACAACCCACAGAAACTACCCAAAAACCCAAAAAGCCAACCAAACAAAAAACCCACAAAAACCAACAACCCCCCAAAAACAATACCCAAAAAAACCCCCAGAAAATTCCAAATACCCCTCAAAACACCCCCCAAAAAAACAAATTTAAAAAAACCAAAACAAACCGAAATCACCCCAAATTAGCTAAAGAAAAAACACAACCTCCAAAAAAAAAAAAAAAAAAAAACCCAAAAAAAAAAAAAAAAGCCAAAATAAACCCAAATTACCTTTAAAAAAGGGGGAATAAAATGGGAACAAAAAGGGAATAAAGAGGGAGGGAAGAGAAGAAAAAATCTGGGTAAAGGGAGTTAAAAGGGGGGAGGAAAGGGGCGAAAAAAAGGCTGGAAAATGGGGGGAGAAACGGAATTAAAAGGGGACAAAGAGTGGAAAAAAGGAAACAAAAAGGGGGAGCAGAAAAGGAATTTAAAAACAAGGAAAAGAAGGGAAAAAATGGGGAGAATGGGGGGGAAAAAGTGAATTAAAAGAGGAAAAATGGAAGGGAAAAGGGACTAAAAAGGGGGGTAAAAAGGGGAAGAAAAGCAGAGGGAATTCCCCGCGCGCAGGGGAGGCGGCAGGAGGCCGCAGTGCTGCCGCTATATCGCGACATGTCGCGCGCTGTCGCCTGTCCCGGGACCCCGAGGCCGCGCCGCACCCGCAGGGGGGCGCCACCCCCCGCGCCGCTGTTTATATTGGATATGAAAGGCTGCGGCAGCCAATGGGAGAGCGCGATAGGCGGGACCTGCAAACTCTGGCAGCTGATTGGTTTAAAAGAATGATTGACGGGATTAATCACCAATAGAAGAGCGCATGGGGAGGAGCCAGAGGAAACTCGGAAGTGATCAATGCGCATGCGCAAAAAAAAGTGATTGATGGGAGCGGCAGCCAATTGGGAGCTGGACTGAGCTAAATAGGCGTGATCAAGTAAAGGGGCGGGGCTTAAAATGCGGAATGGCGCGAATGCCAAGGGGGTGAAAGTGAGGGGACGTTTGAGAGGGGATTTGGGGACACGGCCTGGCCACTGGCAGGACATGGCTGGGGAAGGGATGCGAAGGGGATGGCGGTTGAGAAGCTGGCCAGAAGTTCAGGTGAGGGGCGGCTGAGGAGGGGCCATGTCATCACCGTAAGAATCAGCCCCTGGTCGAGGGGTGTCACTGTCACCTCCTGGGGTTGTGGCTCTGTCCCTGTCCCATCTATAGTGTCCATATCCCATCCTAATATCCATATCCCATTCCCAGTATCCATATCCCATTCCCAGTGTCCCAATCCCATCCTCATATCCATATCCCATCCCAGTGTCCATATCCCATTCCCAGTGTCCCAATCCCATCCTCATATCCATATCCCATCCCAGTGTCCATATCCCATCCCAGTGTCCATATCCCATCCATGGTGTCCATATCCCATCCCAGTGTCCATATCCCATCCATGGTGTCCATATCCCATCCATGGTGTCCATATCCCATCCATGGTGTCCATATCCCATCCATGGTGTCCATATCCCATCTATGGTGTCCATATCCCATCCCAGTGTCCATATCCCATCCCAGTGTCCATATCCCATCCATGGTGTCCATATCCCATCCAGTGTCCATATCCCATCCAGTGTCCATATCCCATCCCAGTGTCCATATCCCATCCCAGTGTCCATATCCCATCCCAGTGTCCATATCCCATCCATGGTGTCCATATCCCATCCCGGTGTCCATATCCCATCCATGGTGTCCATATCCCATCCCGGTGTCCATATCCCATCCCAGTGTCCATATCCCATCCATGGTGTCCATATCCCATCCCAGTGTCCATATCCCATCATGGTGTCCATATCCCATCTATGGTGTCCATATCCCATCCCAGTGTCCATATCCCATCTATGGTGTCCATATCCCATCCATGGTGTCCATATCCCATCCCAGTGTCCATATCCCATCCCAGTGTCCATATCCCAACCCAGTGTCCATATCCCATCCCAGTGTCCATATCCCATCCATAGTGTCCATATCCCATCCCGGTGTCCATATCCCATCTATGGTGTCCATATCCCATCATGGTGTCCATATCCCATCCCAGTGTCCATATCCCATCCCGGTGTCCATATCCCATCCAGTGTCCATATCCCATCCATGGTGTCCATATCCCATCTATGGTGTCCATATCCCATCCCAATGTTCATATCCCATCTATGGTGTCCATATCCCATCCCGGTGTCCATATCCCATCTATGGTGTCCATATCCCATCCATGGTGTCCATATCCCATCCATGGTGTCTCTATCCATGTCATTCCTCCGGTCTCATTCCCATCATGTTCATATCCACATCTGTCATATCTCCCTTTCTATCGTCGTTCATTCCTCTGTGTCTATCCTCATGTCCATATCCTCCAGTGTCATATCCCATCCATGTTCCATGTCATCATCCATTCATCTCCTGTGTCATATCCCATTGTTCATATCCATCCATGGTGTCCATATCCATTCCCATGTCCAATCCTCATTCCATCATCCATTTGTTCATATCCATCCGTGTCATATCCATCCGTGTCATTCCATATCCCATCCGTGTCCATTCCATCCAGTTCCTATCTTATTCCCATTCTATCCTGTGTCCTATCCTCCTTATCGTGTCATATCCCATCATCCAGGTGTCATATCCATCATCCATGTTCATTTCTTCATGTTCCATATATCCTCATCCTCATGTTCATATCCATCCAGTGTCCATATCCATTCCAGTGTCTATCCATCCGTTCATTCCATCCCGTGTCTCATCCTCTGTCGTGTCCATCCCATCCAGTGTCTTATCCATTCCATGGTGTCATATCCATCCATTTCCATGTATCTCCATTATCTATGGTGTCTATCCATCTGTTATCCAGTCGCATGTCTATCCATCCCTATGGTGTCATATCTCCAGTGTCATATCCATCCTGATGTCCATTCCCATTGTGTCATATCCCATCCATGGTGTCCATATCCATCCAGTGTCCAATCCATCTATATCTGTCTATATCCATATCCATCAGTGTCTATTCATCTGTGTCCATATCATCTGTCATTCTATGTGTCTATCCATCCAGTGTCTATCCATCTATGGTGTCATATCTCATCCAGTGTCCATATCCATCTTGGTGTCATATCCATCCAGTGTCTATCCATCCGTGTCATATCCATCTGGTGTCATATCCATCCAGTGCTTCCATCATGGTGTCCATATCCCACCGTGTTCATATCCCATCTATGTGTCTATCCATCCAGTTCATCCATCAGTGTCCAATCCATCAGTGTCCATATCCATCCATGGTGTCATATCCATCCGTGTCCATATCCATCCAGTGTCATATCCATCCGTGTCATATCCCACTATGTGTCCATATCCCATCCCAGTGTCCATATCCACCAGTGTCCATATCCCACCCAGTGTCATATCCATCTGGTGTCATTCCCATCCGTGTCCATATCCATCTAGTTCATATCCATCTATGTGTCATATCCATCTCATGTGTCATTCCATCATGGTGTCCATATCCATCCTAGTTCATATTCATCAGTCTATCTCTCCATATCCATCCATGTGTATCATCTCATCTAGTGTCATATCCATCATGGTGTCATATCATCCAGTGTCATATCTCTCATCTCAGTGTCATATCCATCCGTGTCATATCATCTGTGTCATATCCATCTATGTGTCATTCATCGTGTCTATCCATCATGGTGTCATATCCATCCGTGTCATATCCATCCAGTGTCATATCCATCCGGTCTTCCATCATTCTTCCATGTTCATATCATCTATGTTCTATTCCTCAGTGTCCATATCCATCCATGGTGTCCATATCCCATCCATGGTGTCATATCTCATCCTCAGTGTCCATATCCCATCCCAGTGTCCATTCTCATCATGGTGTCATATCCATCCAGTGTCATATCCATCTAGTGTTCATATTCCATCATGGTGTCATATCCATCTATGGTGTCATTCCCATCCAGTGTCATATTCCATCCAGTGTCATATCCCATCCAGTGTCATATCCCATCCAGTGTCATATCTCATCTATGTGTCATATCCATCCAGTGTCATATCCATCCAGTGTTCATATCCATCTATGGTGTCATATCCATCCGGTGATTCGTCATATCCATCCAGTGTTCATATCCATCCGGTGTCATATCCATCCAGTGTCCATATCCCATCCCATGTTCCATATCCCATCCATGTGTCATATCCATCCAGTGTCATATCCATCCAGTGTCCATATCCATCTCAGGTGTCATATCCCATCCGGTGTCCATATCATCCCAGTGTCCATATCCCATCCCAATGTTCATATCCCACCCCCATTTCCATGCACCTGCAGGCCCTACTCCTGTTGCCATGGCAGCAAGACTCTCCTTGAAGCCCCGCCCCCATTACCATGGCAGCAGTGATGCTCCCATTTAACCCCGCCCAATTTCCATGGCAACGGGACGCTCCCATTAAGTCCTGCTATTGTTGCAATGGGACTCTCCCTGAAGCCCCGCCCCCGTTGCCATGGCAGCAGCGACTCATTCCTGAAGCCCCGCCCCTTTTCCACGGCAATAAGACTATCCCCGTAAGCCCCGCCCCCGTTGCCATGGCACCGCGACGCTACCATGAAGCACTGCCCCCGTTGCCATGGCACCGCGACGCTCCCCGTAAGCCCCGCCCCCGTTGCCATGGCACCGCGACGCTCCCCGTTAGCCCCGCCCCCGTTGCCATGGCACCGCGACGCTCTGGCCGGGCTCTCATGGCGGCCGAGGGGCCGCAGCCGGGGCCGGACACGGCGCTGGTGTCCCTTTACCGCTGGCTGGACACGGTGCCACTGTCGCGGCCGCGCAGGAACATCGCCCGTGACTTCAGCGACGGGGGTTGGCCCGGCGGGGACACGGCGGGGTGGCCGGGGGTGGGGGCGATGTCCCCGCCGGTGCCACCCGCAGCGTGTCCCCGCTGTCCCCGCAGTGCTGGCGGCCGAGGTGGTGAAGTTCTTCTTCCCCTCCATGGTGGAGCTGCACAGCTTTGTGCCCACGAGCTCCACGGCGCAGAAAGTCGCCAACTGGGGCCACCTCAACAGGTAGGGACAGGTGCCACCAGCTCCGTGTGACCCCCATCCCCTGGGGTGTCCCCAAAGTGTCCCCACCTGTGCAGGGGGTCCCGTTTTGGTCACACACCTCTGTGTGGCTGTGCTGCAGGTGGGGATTGGTGTCCCCTGTGTCCCCCCCCTCGGTGTCCCTCTGTCGCCTCCCCCGGGTGTTTCCTCGATCCCAAATTTTAGGAAAGTGCTGAGTAAGCTGAATTTGCGGCTCCCGGAGGAGATGATCCAACAGCTGGTGCAGAGCCGGCCGGGAATGGCAGAGCAGCTCCTGCAGCTCCTGCGGGACAAAATCCAGGAGAGGCAGAGGCAGAGGAAGGTGAGGGAATTCCCGGGAATACGGAATTCCTGGGAATGGCAGCGTCCCAGGAAATGTTGGACATTGGGGTTTGGAGCAATCTGGGATAGGAGAAAATGTCCCTGGATGGGATTTAAACTTCCAAATCAGTCCAGGATTCTGCTCTGGAGCCAGGCTGGGAATGCTGGGAATGTTCCCCTGGAGAAGGGAAAATCCCAGGGAATCCTAAATGGGCTGTGGGAGAGCTGGAACTGGGGACAGGACACAGGGAATGGGGAGGTTGGGCTGGGATTTGGGAAGGAATTCCTGCCTGGAATGGAATTCCCAGATTTGCTGTGGATCCCTGGGAATGTCCAAGGTCAGGTTTGGATCCCCTGGCTGCTGGCTGGGGGCTCTCCCAGCCCTTCCAGCTGTTCCAGATGTTTTCCTGCCCCCCCTGCAGCCCCGGCAGCAGCGAGGAGGGCGGGTACCTGGACACAGGTGAGGATGGGGGAAAGGGATCCCAGAAATCCCTCCCGGGGATCTTTTGGGGTGTCGGGGCAGGTGACCCCATGAATCCCCGGGGGGTTTCCAGTCCGTGCCAAGGTCAGGAGCGATTTGGGGAACCCGGATGGAGCTGCCAGGTGAGAGCTGGGCAGGGAATGGGACCCTTTGGGGACCGGGGGGGGGTTATGGGGTCACTGTGGGGGTCAGGGGGTTCCTGGGGGGGTTGGGGGGGGTCACTGTGGTTTGGGGGCTCACTGTGGGGTTCAGGGGGTGTCCCTGTGGGGCTCAGGGGGTCTCTGTGGGGTTTGGGGGCTCACTGTGGGTTTTGGGGTGTCCCTGTGGGGTTCAGGGTGTCCCTGTGGGGGTTGGGGGGGGTCACTGGGGTTTGGGGGCTCACTGTGGGTTGGGGGGTCCCCGTGGGGTTTGGGGGCTCACTGTGGGGTTTGGGGTGTCCCCGTGGGGTTCAGGGAGTCCCTGTGGGATTTGGGGAGTACATGTGGGGCTCAGGGGGCCCCTGTGGGGTTTGGGGGCTCACTGTGGGTTTTGGGTGTCCCTGTGGGCTCAGGGGGTTCCTGGGGGGTTTGGGGGGGTCGTTATGGGATTTGGGGTGTCCCTGTGGGGTTTGGGGGCTCACTGTGAGGTTTGGGGGGTCCCCGTAGGTTTGGGGGCTCACTGTGGGGTTTGGGGGTCCCTGTAGGTTTTGGGGGCTCACTGTGGGGTTTGAGTGTCCCTTGTGGGGATCAGGGGATCGCTGTGATAGTTTGGGGATCCCTGAAGGGGTCAGGGGATCCCTTTGGGGTTTGGGGTGTCCCCGTGGCGCTCAGGGGGTCCTTAGGCTGGTTTGGGGCTCCCCGTGGTTTTTGGGGTGTCCCCATGGTGGTCAGCGGGTCCCTGTGATGTTTGGGGTGTCAGGGTGTCCCCATCCGGCCCTGGGGGTCCTGGGTGGGATTTGGGGTGTCCCCGTGGGAGTCTGGGGGGTCCTTGTGGCGTTTTTGGGGTGTCAGGGTGTCCCCATCCGGCTCTGGGGGTCCTGGGGTGGGTCAGGGGTTCCCTGTGGGGTTTGGGGGTCCCTCCGCGCTCTGCCTGTCCCCGAGTGTCCCCGGGTGTCCCCGAGTGTCCCCATGGGACATTCCCCTGGGATGGGGGATGGCATTTGGGGACTCGCTGTTGTCACCGCGTGTCGCCAGGGGGGCGCCAGCGCAGCCCGGGGCTGCCCTTGGGGACATGCGACAGCAGCTGCAGGAGCGCGAGCAGGCGCTGCAGTCCCGGCTTTGCCCTCTCCCCCCACCCGGCTTTTCCCAGTTTTCCCCAGTTCCCCCTTTCCCGGTTTTTCCCTGTCCCTTCTTCCCTAAAATTTTTCTCCGTCCCGCTTTTCCCGCTTTTCCCTTTCCCCCATTCCTGGCTTTTCCCGGGTTTCCCTGTCCCCTTTTCCCGGCTTTTCCCTTTCGCTCCTTCCTGGCTTTTCCAGAGTTTCCCTGTTCCCCTTTCCCGTTTTTTCCCAATTCCCCCCTCCCCGACTTTTCCCAGTTTTTCCCAATTCCCCCAACCCAGCCTTTCCCTTTTCCCTATTCCCGGCTTTTCCCTTTCCCCCTCCCCGATTTTTCCCAGTTTTTCCCAATTCCCCTTTCCCGGCTTTTCCCGCTTTTTCCCTGCCTCTACTTCCCTAAAATTTTCCCTGTCCCCCTTTCCTGGCTTTTCCCTGTCCCCTATTCCCGGTTTTTCCCTGCTCTTCCCTGTCCCCCTAGCCCGGCTTTTCCCGGTTCCTCCTTCACTAAAATTTTCCCTTTCCCCCCTTTCAGGCTTTTCCCGACTTTTCCCGACTTTTCCCGACTTTTCCCGACTTTTCCCGACTTTTCCCGACTTTTCCCGACTTTTCCCGACTTTTCCCGACTTTTCCCTTTTTCCCCTTCCCGGCTTTTCCCGATCCCCCCAATTCCCGGTTTTTCCCTGTCCCTACTTCCCTGAAATTTTCCTTGTCCCCTTTCCCGGCTTTTCCCTTTTTCCCCTTCCCAACTTTTCCCGGTTTTTCCCAATCCCCCCTTTCCCGAATTTTCCCTGCCCCTACTTCCCTAAAATTTTCCCTTTCCCGACTTTTCCCTTTTTCCCTTTCCCGTTTTTCCCTGTCCCCCCTACCTGGATTTTCACATTTTTTCCAGTTTGATCCCAATCCCACATATTATTCCAATTCCCCTTTCCCGGATTTTCCCTTTTCCCCCTTCCCAGCTTTTCCCGGTTTTTCCCTTTCCCGGATTTTCCCTTTTCTCCTTCCCAGCTTTTCCCGGTTTTTCCCTTTCCCGGATTTTCCCTTTTCTCCCTTCCCAGCTTTTCCCGGTTTTTCCCTTTCCCGGATTTTCCCTTTCTCCCTTCCCAGCTTTTCCCGGTTTTTCCCTTTCCCGGATTTTCCCTTTTCTCCCTTCCCAGCTTTTCCCGGTTTTCCCTTTCCCGGATTTTCCCTTTTCCCCCTTCCCAGCTTTTCCCGGTTTTTCCCTTTCCCGGATTTTCCCCCTTTCCCGCCTTTCCCCAGCTTTTCCCCGTCCTTCACATTTTCCCTGCAATCCGGATTTTTCCCACTGCACGTGTAAATTCGGGAAGGGCAATTCTGCGGGATATCCGGGATGGGAACAGCGGGATAGCTGGAATCCCGTTTTTTTTTTTTTTTTCCCCTTTTCTTTTCTTTTCTTTTCTTTTCTTTTCTTCTCTTTTCTTTTCTTTTCTTTTCTTTTCTTTTCTTTTCTTTTCTTTTCTTTTCTTTTCTTTTCTTTTCTTTTCTTTTCTTTTCTTTTCTTTTTCTTTTCTTTTCTTTCTTTTCTTTTTCTTTTTCTTTCTTTCTTTCTTTCTTTCTTTCTTTCTTTCTTTCTTTCGTCCTTCCTTCCTTCCTTCCTTTCCTTTCTTTTTCTTTTTCTTTTTCTTTTCTCTTTTCTTCTCTTTTCTTTTCTTTTCTTTTCTTTTCTTTTCTTTTCTTTTCTTTTCTTTTCTTTTCTTTTCTTTTCTTCCTTTCTTCCTTTCTTCCTTTCTTCCTTTCTTCCTTTCTTCCTTTCTTCCTTTCTTCCTTTCTTCCTTTCTTCCTTTCTTCCTTTCTTCCTTTCTTCCTTTCTTCCTTTCTTCCTTTCTTCCTTTCCTGAAACTTTCCTGAAACTTTCCTGAAACTTTCCTTTTCTTTTCTCTTTCTCTCTTTCTCTCTTTCTTTCCTTCTCTTTCTTTTCTTTTTCTTTTTCTTTTTCTTTTTCTTTTTCTTTTTCTTTTTCTTTTTCTTTTTCTTTTTCTTTTTCTTTTTCTTTTCTTATCTTTCTTTTTCTATTTCTTTTCTTATTTTTCTTTTCTTTCTTTCTTTTCTTTTTTCTTTCTTTCTTTCTTTCTTTCTTTCTTTCTTTCTTTCTTTCTTTCTTTCTTTCTTTCCTTCTTTCTTTCTTTATCTTTCTCTCTTTTTTTCTTTCTTTCTCTTTCTCTTTTTCTCTTTTTTTCTTTCTTTCTTTCTTTCTTTCTCTCTTTCTCCTTCCTTCCTTCCTTCCTTCCTTCCTTCCTTCCTTCCTTCCTTCCTTCCTTCCTTCCTTCCTTCCTTCCTTCCTTCCTTCCTTCCTTCCTTCCTTCCTTCCTTCCTTCCTTCCTTCCTTCCTTCCTTCCTTCCTTCCTTCCTTCCTTCCTTCCTTCCTTCCTTCCTTCCTTCCTTCCTTCCTTCCTTCCTTTTTCTTTTTTCTAACGGAGGGAAAGGGGAGCTGAGATCAGAACCCCAAATCCATCGCTTCCCCTCAATGGAAAAAAAACCAAACCAAAATAAAAGAAAACAAGCCAAAATTCCTCTGGGGGAAAAAAAAAAAAAAAAAAGTGGAATTCCCGGAGCAGGGGACCCCGGGGATGGGTTTGGGATTTTTGGGGATTTTTTGGGATTTCAGGATTTCGGGATTGGCTCCCGCAGATCCTGCAGGCCAAGGTGGGGCGGCTGGAGCAGCTCCTGCTCCTCAAGAATCTCCGCATCGACGACCTGAGCCGGCGGCTGCAGCAGCTCCAGGGCCACCGCCGCTGACAGGCGACAGCGACACGGCGGGGTGGCACCGCGCTGGTGGCCGGGGGGACAGCGCGGGGACAGCGCGGGGACAGCGCGGGGACAGCGCGGGGACAGCCCGGGGGCTCCCAGCTCGGCCCGGGCCCGGCGCGGCCGCGGCGCTGGGAATAAAGTGTTGGATCTTGGATGGGAGAGAGGAGTGAGGGGACACTGGGGACACTGGGGACAGCGAGGGGACAGTGTGAGGACAGCGAGGGGACAGCGTGGGGACAGCGTGGGGACAGTGTGGGGACAGTGTGGGGACACTGGGGACGGTGTGGGGACACTGGGGACAGCGAGGGGACAGTGTGGGGACAGTGTGGGGACATTGGGGACAGTGTGGGGACAGCGTGGGGACACTGGGAACGGTGTGGGGACACTGGGGACAGCGTGGGGACAGTGTGGGGACAGTGTGGGGACATTGGGGACAGTGTGGGGACAGCGTGGGGACACTGGGGACGGTGTGGGGACACTGGGGACAGCGTGGGGAGAGTGTGGGAACATTGGGGACAGCGTGGGGACATTATGGGGACAGCGTGGGGACAGCGAGGGGACAACGAGGGGACAGTGTGGGGTCATTTGGTACAGTGTGGGGACATTGGGGACAGGGTGGGGACAGCAGGGAGGGGACACAATGGGGACACCAGAGGGGACATTAGCGTGAGGCCATCAGGGCAGGGACATCAAGGTGGGGACACTGTGGGGACATTGGGGACATGGCAGTGCGGGAGGGGGGATGGCAGAGTGGGGACAGCAGGGTGGGGACATCATTGTGGGGACATGGAGGAAGGGACAGCAGCGAGGGGACACCGTGGGGACAGCAGAGAGGGGACATCAGGGTGGGGACACCGTGGGGACACTGTGGGGGCACCGTGGGGACACTCTGGGGACGCTTTGGGGACACTGTGGGGACGCTTTGGGGACATTCTGGGGATGCTTTGGGGACACTCTGGGGACGCGGTGGGGACACTCTGGGGATGCTTTGGGGACACTCTGGGGGTGCTTTGGGGACACTCTGGGGACGCTTTGGGGACACTCTGGGGACGCGGTGGCCGCCGGGATTTAATCCCTCCCCAAATCCAAATCCCGCTGTTTTTGTAATCCCGGAGCAAATCCGTGCCTGGCGCCGGGTGGTGACAGCGACATCCCCCGTGTCCCTCCCCCAGGTGACATCCCCAGCCACGGGGACACGGCCCCGTGCCAGAGTCGCTTTTTTTAGGGAAAACCTGGAATTTCCGGCCCGTGTGGGATTGGGGGGGGACAAGGCCGGACCCTGGTGTCCCCTGCCTTGGGGACAAGCCGGGTGTGATGTCACCGAGCCGGTGACAGGGACACAGCCGGGGCTCTGGGGATCCCTGGGAATGCGGCTCCCGGATTTCTGGGAATGTGCATCCCGGGATTTTTTAAGCGTTCCAGCAGCTGGAGCGGCCCCTCGGGGGTGACACTGTCCCCTCTGTCCCTCACGTGTCCCCTCTGTCCCTCACGTGTCCCCGCTGTCCCTCACGTGTCCCCTGACCCCGCTGTCCCCCCGGCATTCCCTGGGGACAATCCCGGCGCTCTCGGGGTGGGAACGGGCGGTGTTGGTCGTGTCCCGGTGGGATGTGGCCGTTCCCTGTCCCCTGTCCCCTGTCCCCTGTCCCCTGTCCCCTGTCCCCTGTCCCGGTGGGATGTGGCCGTTCCCTGTCCCCTGTCCCCTGTCCCATGTCCCCTGTCCCCTGTCCTGGTGGGATGTGGCCATTCCCTGTCCCCTATCCCCTGTCCCCTGTCCCCTGTCCCCCATCCCCTGTCCCCTGTCCCCTGTCCCCTGTCCCCTGTCCCGGTGGGATGTGGCCGTTCCCTGTCCCCTGTCCCCTGTCCCGGTGGGATGTGGCCATTCCCTGTCCCGGTGGGAAGGGACACGGAGGTCGGGATGGGGACAGGAGGGACAGGGCTGGATGGTCCCAGGCTGGGCGGTGAGCAGGGAATGGGAATGGGAATGGGAATGGGGATGGGAATGGGGATGGGAATGGGAATGGGGATGGGAATGGGGAGTGGGAATGGGAATGGGAATGGGAATGGGGATGGGAATGGGGATGGGAATGGGGAGTGGGAATGGGGATGGGAATGGGAATGGGGATGGGAATGGGAATGGGAGTGGGAATGGGGATGGGAATGGGAATGGGAATGGGAATGGGAATGGGGATGGGGATGGGAATGGGGATGGGAATGGGGATGGGAATGGGAATGGGAATGGGAATGGGGATGGGAATGGGGAGTGGGAATGGGGATGGGAATGGGAATGGGGATGGGAATGGGAATGGGAGTGGGAATGGGGATGGGAATGGGAATGGGAATGGGAATGGGAATGGGGATGGGGATGGGAATGGGGATGGGAATGGGGATGGGAATGGGAATGGGAATGGGAGTGGGAATGGGGATGGGAATGGGGATGGGGATGGGAATGGGAATGGGAATGGGAATGGGAATGGGAATGGGAATGGGGATGGGAATGGGGATGGGGATGGGGATGGGAATGGGAATGGGAATGGGAATGGGAATGGGGATGGGGATGGGGATGGGAATGGGAATGGGAATGGGAATGGGGATGGGAATGGGAATGGGAATGGGAATGGGGATGGGGATGGGGATGGGAATGGGAATGGGAATGGGGAATGGGAATGGGAATGGGAATGGGAATGGGAATGGGAATGGGGATGGGGAATGGGAATGGGGATGGGAATGGGAATGGGAATGGGAATGGGATGGGAATGGGAATGGGAATGGGGATGGGAATGGGGATGGGAATGGGAATGGGGATGGGAATGGGAATGGGAATGGGGATTGGGAATGGGAATGGGAATGGGGATGGGAATGGGAATGGGAATGGGAATAGGGTGGGATTGGGATTGGGGTTGGGGTGGGATTGGGATTGGAGTGGTTTGGGATTGGGGTGGGATGGGATTGGCATTTGGATTGGGAAGGGAAGGGGAAAGTGATTGGGCTGGGATTTGGGATGGGATTGGGATTAGCATTGGGAATGGGAATGGGATTGGAATTTGGATTTGGATTGGGAATGGGATTGGCATTGGAGTGCTTTGGGATTGGGATTGGGGTTGGGATTGGGAATGGGATTAGGATTAGGATTGGGATTTGGATGGGATGGGTTGGGATTGGGGTGGTTTGGGATTGGGATTGGGGTTGGGATTGGGATTGGGGTTGGGATTGGGATGGGAATGAACTGGGATCAAACGGGATGAGATGGATGGGATGGAGTTGAGATGAGATGGGATCAGACAGGATAGGATTGGAACGAGATGGGACAAGAAGAAATCAAAGAGGAAGGAAATGGGATGGGGTGGATTTGGGATAGTTTGGGATTAAATGGAGGGAGGGGAAGGGAAGGGAAGGAAGGAAGGGAAGGGAAGGGAAGGGAAGGGAAGGGAAGGGAAGGGAAGGAAGGAAGGGAAGGGAAGGGAAGGGAAGGGAAGGGAAGGGAAGGGAAGGGAAGGAAGGGAAGGGAAGGGAAGGGAAGGAAGGAAGGGAAGGGAAGGGAAGGAAGGGAAGGAAGGGAAGGGAAGGGAAGGGAAGGGAAGGGAAGGGAAGGGAAGGGAAGGAAGGAAGGGAAGGGAAGGGAAGTTTCAGGGAAGGGAAGGGAAGGGAAGGGAAGGTGAAGGGGTCTCGCCGCTCCCCCGCCCCTCCCCGTTCCCATGGCAACGCCCCCGCCGCCCACAAGGGGGCGCCCCGCGGCGCGCGCGCCCTCCTCCCATTGGCTGCCCCGCCCCTTGGCCCCGCCCCTTAGCAACGCTCGTTGGCAACAATCCCGCCCCTTAGCAACGCTCCGGGAAGCGCTGCCTGGGGGCGTGGCCTGGCCCATGATTGACGTGCCCCGCGACCAATAGAAGAGCGAGCTGGGGCAGCGCCAGCCAATAGGCGCGAGGGGGCGTGTCCGGCCAGCGGGAAGCGGGCAGCGGGAGCGGCGGGGTGAGCGGGGCACGGCGGCAGCGCGGGGGACACTGGGCGACATTGGGGACACCCGGGGGGTGGCAAAGGGACCGGAGCAATCCCGCGGAGGGACGGAGGGGCCGCGGGGGGATGGCGGAGGGAAAACGGGGCCGGGAGCGCTCGGGAAAGGAGAGGGAGGGGGGGACAAACGCGACCCCGGTGTCCCCTCGCGGTGTCCCCTCCTGCTGTCACCCCGATCCTGAGGTTTGGTGACATCTCCGCCCCCACCCGCTGTGGCTTGAGACGCCCCCAAATCCCTGGATTCCCCCCCCCCCCACACCCGGGAGAGGCTCCCCCCGTTCCAGCTCTGTTTTCTTTCATCTTTCTTATCCCGAAATTTTGGGTTGTTTGTTTGTTTGTTTTTGTTTTTCCCATGGATTTCCCGGTCCAGCCCTTGCATGGAAGGAGGAGGAGGAGGTTGGACCCTTCAGTTCCTTCCAAAGGGGATTTTTTTTTTTTTTTTTGGGGGAATGTCACATCCCGAATTCCCAGCTCTGCGCTCGTGTTTATCCCGGGAAAAAAAAAAAAAAAAAAAAAAAAAGCGATTTGGGAAGGGCTCCAAGTTTGGGATCTGCGCTGCCTGGAAAACATTCCCAAAACTCGGAGACTTTTTTTGAGAGGGGAAACAGGAGGAAACTGAGGCACGCGCGGGGGTGGGAATTCCCAAATTGCCGCAAATCCCAGAGATTTGGGATGTGGGAATTCCCATTCCAGGCCCTGGCTCCTCCCCGCCGGCATCGCGGCCACCTCGGGGCCACCTCGGTGTCACCTCGGTGTCCCCGCTGTCCCCTCAATGGGATGGGAATCGGCGCCTTCCCGTTCATTCCCGCCCCGTTCCCGCAGAATTCCCGGACGATGCCCCCCGGCCGCTGACATTGGGGACAGCGACAGCTCCGCACGGCGCAGGGGACAGATGGCGACAGCTGGCAAGGGTGAGTCCCCAAATCCCCTCCCTGTCCCCTGCCCGCATCCAGGGATTTCCCGGAGTTTTTGGGGTCCCTCTGCCCCTATCCAGGTGAGATAAATCCCGAGGAATCCTTGTGGGATTCCGGCTCCTTTGTGCTCCGGGAATTTCCCTGGGAATGGGGTTGGGGGTGGCTCCTTCCCGATGGGATTGAGGCTGGGAGAGCTTGAGATTCCTAGAAAAAAAAAAAAAAAAAAAAAAGGGTTGGGGACATTCTGGAGGGGACTCTGAGCCTCCCTTGAAGGGATGTTGTGACACCGAGGGTCCAGCATGTTCTGATCCCAGAAATCCCAGATCCAGGGGATGCTCAGATCCCACAAATCCCATAAATCCCAGATCCAGGGGATTCTGATCCCACAAATCCCATAAATCCCAGATCCAGGGGATTCCCTGATCCCACAAATCCCAGATCCTAAAAATCCCAGAAATCCCAGATCCAGGGGATTCCCTGATCCCACAAATCCAATAAATCCCAGATCCAGGGGATTCTGATCCCACAAATCCAATAAATCCCAGATCCAGGGGATTCCCTGCTCCCACAAATCCAATAAATCCCAGATCCAGGGTATTCTGATCCCAAAAATCCCAGAAATCCCTGATCCAGGGGATTCTGATCCCACAAATCCCACAAATCCCAGAAGCAGGGGTTTCCCTTATCCTGGAAATCCCAGATCCCAAAAATCCCAGATCCAGGGGATTCCCTGCTCCCACAAATCCCAGATCCCAGGAATCCCAGATGTGAGGGATTCCCATTTCCAGAAATCTCAGAAATCCCAGAAATCCCAGATCCAGGAGATTCCCTGATCTCAGAAATCCCAGAAATCCCAGATCCAGAGGATCCTTGATCCTGGAAATCCCGGATCCCAAAAAATCTCAGATCCAGGAGATTTCCTGTTCCTACAAATCCCATAAATCCCAGATTCAGGGGATTCTCTGCTCCCATAAATCCCACATCCCATAAATCCCAGATCCAGGAGATTCCCTGATCTCAGAAATCCCAGAAATCTCAGAAATCCCAAAAAAAATCCCAGATCCAGGAGATTCCCTGCTCCCAGAAATCCCAAAAAAATCCCAGATCCAGGGGATTCCCTGCTCCCAGAAATCCCAAAAAAATCCCAGATCCAGGAGATTCCCTGATCTCAGAAATCCCAAAAAATCCCAGATCCAGGGGATTCCCTGATCTCAGAAATCCCAAAAAAATCCCAGATCCAGGAGATTCCCTCATCTCAGAAATCCCAAAAAATCCCAGATCCAGGGGATTCCCTGATCTCAGAAATCCCAAAAAAATCCCAGATCCAGGAGATTCCCTCATCTCAGAAATCCCAAAAAATCCCAGATCCAGGAGATTCCCTGCTCCCAGAAATCCCAAAAAAATCCCAGATCCAGGAGATTCCCCCATCTCAGAAATCCCAAAAAATCCCAGATCCAGGAGATTCCCTCATCTCAGAAATCCCAAAAAAATCCCAGATCCAGGGGATTCCCTGATCTCAGAAATCCCAAAAAAAATCCCAGATCCAGGAGATTCCCTGATCTCAGAAATCCCAAAAAAAATCCCAGATCCAGGAGATTCCCTGATCTCAGAAATCCCAAAAAATCCCAGATCCAGGAGATTCCTTCATCTCAGAAATCCCAAAAAAATCCCAGATCCAGGAGATTCCCTCATCTCAGAAATCCCAAAAAATCCCAGATCCAGGAGATTCCCTGATCTCAGAAATCCCAAAAAATCCCAGATCCAGGAGATTCCCTGCTCCCAGAAATCCCAAAAATCCCAGATCCAGGAGATTCCCTCATCCCAGAAATCCCAAAAATCCCAGATCCAGGAGATTCCCTCATCTCAGAAATCCCAAAAAAATCCCAGATCCAGGAGATTCCCTCATCTCAGAAATCCCAAAAAAATCCCAGATCCAGGAGATTCCCTGATCTCAGAAATCCCAAAAAATCCCAGATCCAGGAGATTCCCTGCTCCCAGAAATCCCAAAAAATCCCAGATCCAGGAGATTCCCTCATCTCAGAAATCCCAAAAAATCCCAGATCCAGGAGATTCCCTGATCTCAGAAATCCCAAAAAAATCCCAGATCCAGGAGATTCCCTCATCTCAGAAATCCCAAAAAATCCCAGATCCAGGAGATTCCCTGATCCCAGAAATCCCAGAATTTTCCCGGGAAAAATAATTCCCCCCTTCCTCCTGCTCCAATCCCACTTTTCCCAGAGGGTCCGTGCCTGGGAGGAGGTGGCCAAATACTGTCCCCAAGTGCCACCAGGGTGACAAAATGTAATGAGACAACGTCTGATTTGGGATGATCAAGGTTTGGGATCGGAATTCCCGGGCTGGGATCGGGCCCCGGGATCCGCGCGGATCCTTCGGGATCGACCCGGGAGGGTCCCCCGCGTGTCCCCACGCGTGTCCCCTCGCTGTCCCCGTGTCCCCTCGCTGTCCCCGTGTCCCCTCGCTGTCCCCCCCGGCCCAACAATGGCGGGACCTGAAATCGCGGCTCATTAAATCCCGGCTCATTAAAACCCGGCTCATTAAAACCCGGCTCATTAAATCCCGGCTCATTAAATCCCGGGGTTCCCGGCAACAAAGAGCCTTTTCTTCAGGCGACAAGGGAGGCGACAATGTGCTGCTGGCGGCGGTGACAATGTGCTGCTGGCGGCGGTGACAATGTGCCGGGAGGAGGAGGAGGAGGAGGAGGAAGGGGCGGATTTTCCATGGAAGCGGCGCGCGTGGAAAATCCCACGGGATCTTCTGCGCCTCCGTGGGGACAGCGCTGTCCCCAAGCTGTCCCTCAGAGCCCTGGCCTGTCCTGCTGGCCTTGTCACAGCCGTGTCACCTTCCCCTGTGTCAGTCACCTTCCCGTGGCACCGCAGCGGAGTCTGCCAAGCCTGGCGACACCTGGGGACATCTGGGGACACTTGGGGACCCTGTGGACATCAGCTGGTGGCCTGTCCCTGCTGGGAGAGCAGCTGGCTTTGGTCATTTGTCACCTGTGTCCCTCTGTCCCTGTGTCACTTGTCCTAAGGACATCACAGGAGGGAGCGGAGCCTGCCGAGCCTGGTGACACTTGGGGACATTTGGGGACATTTGGGGACATTTGGGGACCCTCTGGACATGGGCTGGTGGCACTTCCACGCTCGCCTCCTTTCTCACCTGTCCCCTGCCACCAGTCACCTGTGTCCCCGTGTCCCCAGAATGTGTCACTTGTCCTTAAGGACATCACAGGAGGGAGTGGAGCCTGCCAAGTCTGGGGATGCTTGGGGACACTTGGGGACCCTCGGGGACACTTGGGCACCCTCTGGACATCAGCTGGTGTCCAGTCCCTACTCGGAGAGCGGCTGGCTGTCACCACAGGTCCCCAGGTGACACAGGGGGGAGGTGACAGGGGAGCCCCTCCTGGTGCCACCACGCTCCGCCCATGTCCCCAACCCGAGGCCACCTCCCCTCGGGGACACGGCTGTGACCCGGGCGCTTTGTCACCTGCAGGCAGCAAGGCCAAGGGGACAGGAGTGCGCTTCACCCCCCAGGGGACCCAGGGCCACCCCCAGGAGGGGACCCACGGCCACGTCCACTTCCAGGAGCAGCTGCACGACTCGGCCGTGATGGTGACAGAGGACAAGGACGGCCACTTCCTGGTCAAGGTTGGGGACAGGGGGACAGCAGGGGGGTGTCACCCTCCCCTGGACACTCCAGAGCTCCCAACTCCCAAAAATCCCCGGATTTTGAGGCGTCCCCACCCCGCAATTCCGAGCCATTCCTTAGGGCTGCTCCTGAAGCCACCAACTCCAAACTGTCCCGTTTGTCCCCCACATCCAGCGCCACATTTGGGTGGCTTTGGGGACACGTGGGACACGCGGCACTGTCCCCTCCACCCCTTTTTGGGGCCGCTCTGGATCCCATTCCCGTTCCCAGCGCCCCTTCCCGGTTATCCCGCTGCATCCCGAGGGCTCCGGGGGCGGTGCCAGGGGAGGGGACAAGGAGCCACCCGCGGTGCCACCAACGTGTGGCACCTGCAGCTGCCACCAGCGCTGAGTCAGAGGCGCGTGGCGGGCGCGGGAGGCCCGAATTCCATCCCAAAGCCGCTCCGGGGGTGGCGGCTGCTGCTTTCCCTGCACGTGATCCCCAGGGATGAGGGGGGTGGCAGTGCCACCCACGGGGACACGGGGACACGGGGAGGGGTCCCTGGTGGGGTTGGGATGATCCTGGGAAAATATTTTGGGGTGGTTTTTTTTGTTTTTTTGTTTTTTTTTTTTGGGGGGTTTTGGTTTTTTGGGGGTTTTGGGGGTTTTGTGGGTTTTTTTTTTTTTTTTTTTTTTGTTTGTTTGTTTTTTTTTTCCCAGTGCTGAGCGTTTTTCTGGAGGTTTAAAGGGATAAATCCTGGAATTATTTGGGAGGAAGGAGGGAGGAGAGCTTGGAGCTGATCCTGATTCCTTGGACACTCCCAGGGATCCAGGGAATCTGGGAATTCCATTCCAGGCAGGAATTCCTTCCCAAGATCCCAGCCCAATCTCCCCTTTCCCAGTGGGAGCCATTCCCTGTGTCCTGTCCCTCCCTGCCTTGTCCCCAATTCCAGCTCTCCTGGAGCCCCTGCAGGGACTCTGAGCATTCCCTGGAATTTTCCCTTCTCCAGGGGAACATTCCCAACTTTCCAAGAGCAGAGCAGCTCCAAAATCCTGGAATGGTTTGGGTTTGGAGGGACCTTAAATCCCATCCCATTCCCACCCCATCCATGGCAGGGACAATTCCCACCGTCCCAGGGGGATCCAGCCTGGCCTTGGGCACTGCCAGGGATCCAGGGGCAGCCACAGCAAATCTGGGAATTCCATTCCAGGCAGGAATTCCTTCCCAAGATCCCAGCCCAGTCTCCCCTTTCCCAGTGGGAGCCATTCCCTGTGTCCTGTCCCTCCCTGCCTTGTCCCCAATTCCAGCTCTCCTGGAGCCCCTTCAGGTCCTGCAAATTCATCCCAGATCCTTCCCTTCTCCAGGTTGAACATTCCCAACTTTCCAAGAGCAGAGCAGCTCCAAAATCCTGGAATGGTTTGGGTGGGAAGGGACCTTAAATCCCATCCCAATCCCACCCAGGGACACTCCCACCATCCCAGGGGGATCCAACCTGGCTTTGGACATTCCCAGGGATCCAGGGGCAGCCACAGCAAATCTGGGAATTCCATTCCAGGCAGGAATTCCTTCCCAAATCCCAGCCCAACCTCCCCATTCCCAGTGTCCTGTCCCCAATTCCAGCTCTCCTGGATCCCCTCCAGGCTCTGCAAGGAGCTCCCTGGATCCTTTTCCAGCTCTTTGGGATGATCCCAGCCCAAGGGGGATTTTGGGAATTCCACCCTCTGGACTCCGGCCCCGCATTTTTCCCTCAGGGATCATTCCCAGCTCGCTCCTTTCCCAAAATGGTTTTTTTCCAAGGCTCAGGAGTGCTCTGGTTTTTGTCAGGCCAGCGGGGAAATTCCATGGGAAGAGCTCTGCTGCCTTTTCCAGGAGCAGCTGGAAAACCTCTCCCTGCTCCCGTGACATCCACGGCTCCTTATTCCCAGATTTTTGTCCTAAAATTCCATATTTTTCCAGCTTTTTTTTTTTGAGGCAAAGTCACCGTGTTTGTTATCTTTTCCTGATTTCTTTCCTTAATTATTTCCTAATTTTTTTCCCCCTAAATTATTTCCTGTTATTTTCTAAATTATTTCCTATTGGAAATTGATTTCCAATATTCCCTGATTATTATTATTATTATTATTCCTGATTTATTATTATTCCTGATTTATTATTATTCCTGATTTTATTATTATTCCTGATTATTTTATTATTATTATTTCCTATTATTTCCTGATTTTATTTTTTTTAAGGACACAAATCTTTCCTCTTACCCCCGGGATTTAACAGGGGGAAATGTTTAGGATACAATTCCCTGTCCCCGCTTTCCTGGGGACTCTTCAGTGTCCCTTGTCCCCAAGGGGGAAGGGAGGGAGGTGACAATGGTGACAATGGTGACAATGGTGACGTCACCACCCCACATCCCGCTTTTCCAGGTGGGATTCCTGAAGATCCTGCACAAGTACGAGATCACCTTCCTGCTGCCCCTCGTGCCGAGGCTGGGCAAGGACATTTGTCCCCTCCCTGTCCCCAGCCCCAACCTGCGCGTCATCAGCGTCACCTCCCTGCCCGAAGGTAGCGTGTCCCCTCCTTTGTCCCCAGTGTCCCCACCCTGGGCCCCGCCCTTTTTCCAAAGGGGGAGGGGAGGCCACACCCAGGTGAGGTGTGTCACCTCGGGGAGGTGACAATTCCTTGTTCTCAGGGATGTCCCCAAATTCCTTTGTTTTGGTGTTGTTGGGATTTTTCTTTTCTGAGGGTTTCTGTGGGTGAGGGGACGCCAGACCCTGACAAGGGACAGGGACAGGGACGGGGACAGGGACAGGGACGGGGACAAGGACAGGGACAAGGACAGGAACAGGGACAAGGACAGGGACAAGGACAAGGACAAGGACAAGGACAAGGACAAGGTTAGGGACAGGGACAGGGACATGGACAGGGACAAGGACAGGGACAGATACAAGGACAGGGACAAGGACAAGGACAAGGACAAGGACAAGGACAGGGACAGGTACAAGGACAAGGACAGGGACAGGGACAAGGACAAGGACAAGGACAAGGACAGGGACAGGTACAAGGACAAGGTCAGGGACAGGGACAAGGACAGGGACAAGGACAAGGATTGCTCCAGGGGCCAGGGAGGGAACATTCGGGAAGGGTGGGAAAGGCACAGGCAGGCCCTGGCAGCATTCAGCAGCCTGTCCCTGTCCCCGTCCCTGTCCCCGTCCCTGTCCCTGTCCCCGTCCCCGTCCCCGTCCCCGTCCCTGTCCCCATCCCCGTCCCCATCCCCATCCCTGTCCCCATCCCCATCCCCATCCCCGTCCCTGTCCCTGTCCCTGTCCCCATCCCCGTCCCCGTCCCTGTCCCTGTCCCCATCCCTCTCCCTGTCCCCGTCCCCGTCCCTGTCCCCATCCCCATCCCTGTCCCCATCCCCATCCCTGTCCCCATCCCCGTCCCTGTCCCTGTCCCTGTCCCCATCCCTGTCCCCGTCCCCATCCCCGTCCCTGCCCCTGTCCCCATCCCCATCCCCATCCCCGTCCCTGTCCCCGTCCCTGTCCCCGTCCCCGTCCCCATCCCCATCCCCGTCCCTGCCCCTGTCCCCATCCCCATCCCCATCCCCGTCCCTGTCCCCGTCCCTGCCCCTGTCCCCATCCCCATCCCCATCCCCGTCCCTGTCCCCGTCCCTGTCCCCGTCCCCGTCCCCGTCCCTGTCCCCGTCCCCGTCCCTGTCCCCGTCCCTGTCCCCATCCCCGTCCCTGTCCCTGTCCCTGTCCCCGCGCAGGGCACAGCGTGCGCTGCGAGTACACGGCGCACAAGGAGGGGGTGCTGAGGGAGGAGCTGCTCCTGGCCGGGCACGGCCCCGGCCACACCAGGGTCACTGTCCAGGCCCGGGTCATGGGTAAGAGGCTCTGGGGGGGCTCTGGGGTCCCTCCCTGTCCCCTCCCACCCTCTCACAGGCCCAGCCACTTTTCCCAGTTGTCCCAGTTCAGGTGTGGCGTCATCCCAGCTCCAGGGCAGTGCTGAGGAGTTGCCCAAAATGGGGAATTTCATCCCAAAAATTCCCCAGCCTGGGGGTTGAGGAGGGCCCTGGGAAGGGGTGGAGGGAGGGGGGGGGTGACCCCAATGTCCCTGAGCCCCTGTGCCTGGCTGGGTCCCCCTGTCCCTGGGACCCCTTTGTCCCTGGGATGTCCCCTATCCCTGGAACCCCTTTGTCCCTGGGATGTCCCCTTTGTCCCTGGGACCCCTTTGTCCCTGGGACCCCTTTGTCCCTGGGATGTCCCCTGTCCCTGGGACCCCTTTGTCCCTGGGACCCTTTGTCCCTGGGACCCCTTTGTCCCTGGGATGTCCCCTTTGTCCCTGGGACCCCTTTGTCCCTGGGATGTCCCCTGTCCCTGGGATGTCCCCTGTCCCTGGGACCCCTTTGCCATTGGGACCCTCCCTATAAACCCCAACACCCCCTTGCTCCTCGTGTCCCCCGCCACATATCCCAGCCACCCCCATCCCCCTGTGTCCCCTGAGGTTGTCACCACCCCTGGGCAGCGACCACAGTGATGACACAAGGGACAACACACCCCTCACCCACCCAGGCCTGGCATTGCTGGCATGGACAAACCCCTGCAAGCTTAAAACCCCCTAAACCCCCTAAAAAGGGGCGTTCCCACCTTCCCCAAAGGGTGGGCAGGGAGCTGTCCCCAAGCCGTGTCCCCTGATGTCCCCAGACCGTCACCACGGGACGCCGATGCTCCTGGACGGGGTGCGCTGCGTGGGAGCCGAGCTCGAGTACGACTCGGAGCAGAGCGACTGGCACGGCTTCGACTGACCCCAAACCCCACCCCGGGGGGTCCCCAATGTCCCCAAAGAACAGGACGGTCCCCAAAGCAGGCGGGGGGACCCCGCTTGTCGCTGCTGCCGCTGCTTCGCCCTCACCCCGCGGCCTGGCTGGGGAATTTGGGGGAATTGTGCCTCTTGGGGTGGGAATTTCCCTCTTCCCTGGGCTGGGGGAGGAATTTTGCCTGTGGAATGTGGGGTGGGAGTGGGGAGTCCCCCGTGGCTCCGGGGTTGGGGTCATGTCCCCTGGCCGTGTCCTTGTGTTGCTGCCAGCGCCTCTTTCTTCGGGTTTTTTTTCCTTTTTTTCTCAGATTTTTCCTGGTTTTTTTCCCTCTTTTCCCGTTTTTTAACTCGTGGTACAATGACCAGGAGCAGTTTCAGGAGGTTTTATGTGCCTATATATATATATCTATATATATATATAAATATAAAGATATCTTACATGCCTGGAGGGGTTAAGATACAAAATCCGACCTTGGGAAGGAGGAAAATCCCACTGGGAATGGGCTGGGAGCCCAAATGTCTTCCATGAACCTGCCCAGAGGGACAGGGGACACCTCCAGATGGATAATCCCAAATAGTCCTGGATGGGGAATAGGGAGGGGTCATGGGGCAAATTCCAGTTAGAGGGGGCTGGGAGAGGGTGGGGGTCCCCAGGATAAGTGTGGGGGTCTCAGTCTGGGAGGGAATCAATGGTGCCAGGTCCTGGGATGGTCCCACAGTGACAGGAGGTCTCAGCTGGCGTGGAAATCGATGGTGGCATCTCCAGGAAGGGCTCAGTTGGGCAAGAAGTTGATGGTGGCATCTCCCAGAGGTGTCCTCACAGTGACAGGGACTCTCAGTTGGACAGGAAGTTGATAGTGACACGTCCTGGTGTTGTCCCCAAAATGGCAGGGATTATCAGTTGGACAAGAAGTCGATGGTGACATCTCCCAGGGTGTCCCTACAGTGACAGGGACTCTCAGGTGGGCAGGAAGTCAATGGTGGCACATCCCAGGGCCCCTCCGTTGGACAGGAAGTCGATGGCGGCACATCCTGGGTGGTCTCAGTTGGACAGGAAGTCAATGGTGACATTTCCCAGGGTGTCCCCACAGTGACAGGGACTCTCAGGTGGACAGGAATTCAATGGTGGCACGTCCTGGGGCTGTCCCCATGATGATGGGGGCGGGGCCCCAGATGGAGATGAATTCAATGCTGGAGTCTCCAGGAAGGTCTCAGTTGGACAGGAAGTCAATGGTGACAAGCCCTGGGGCTGTCCCCACAATGATAAAGACTGTCAGTTGGACAGGAAATGGATGGTGGCGCGTCCCAGGGCCCCTCAGTTGGACAGGAAGTCAATGGTGGCTGTCCTGGGTGGTCCTAGTCAGACAGGAAGTTGATGGTGGCATATCCTGGGTGGTCTCAGTTGGACAGGAAGTCAGTGGTGGCACGTCCTCTCCATTGGACAGGAAGTCAATGGTGGAGTCTCCAGGAAGGTCTCAGTTGGACAGGAAGTGGATGGTGGCACATCCCAGGGCCCCTCAGTTGGACAGGAAGTGGATGGTGGCACATCCCAGGGCCCCTCAGTTGGACAGGAAGTCAGTGGTGGCACATCCCCTCAGCTGACAGGAAGTCAATGGTGGCATGTCCCAGGGCCCCTCAGTTGTACAGGAAGTCGATGGTGGCACATCCTGGGGCTGTCCCCATGATGACAGGAGGTCTCAGCTGGAGATGAATTCAATGGTGGAGTCACCAGGAAGGTCTCAGTTGGACAGAAGTCAATGGTGGCACGTCCCCTCAGTTGGACAGGAGGTCCATGGTGGCACATCCCAGGGCCTCTCAGTTGGACAGGAAGTCGATGGTGGCACATCCTGGGTGGTCTCAGTTGGACAGGAAGTCAATGGTGACAGGTCCTGGGGGTGTCCCCACAGTGACAAAGACTCTCAGTTGGACAGGAAGTCGATGGTGGCACATCCTGGGGCTGTTTCCATGATGACAGGAGGTCTCAGCTGGAGATGAATTCAATGGTGGAGTCACCAGGAAGGTCTCAGTTGGACAGGAAGTCGATGGTGGCACATCCCACGTCCCCTCAGTTGGACAGGAAGTCGATGGTGGCCCTCACGCTGCGCGCCGTGCGCGTGTCCAGCGCCGTCACCTTGATCTCGGTGTCCCCGAACTGCATGCTGGTGCGGATCTCGCGCCGGCCCCGCGCCGGGCCCGCGTCCCCCGCGTCCCCCAGCTCCAGGCTGATGGTGCCGCACTTCCTGACGCCGGGGTCGGTGATGTACACCACGTCATCCGTGTCACAGCAGTAGATGTTGATGATGGTCCGGCGCTGGCCCGGCCTGGCCGGGCAGTAGCTCCGCTGGACCACCTCACCCAACGCCACCGACTGGTCCACGCTCACGAACTTCTCAAAGATGTCGGTGCACCAGTTCTTGCCCTCCTTGACCAGCAGCTTCTCCCGCGGGTGCTTCCCCTCCACGAACTTGTTGAGGACGCCCACGCCGTAGGTGAGGGGCGAGCGGCGCACCCGCACCACGCCGGGGTCCAGCCCGAAGAGCACGGCCCCCTTGAGGATGGTCAGCCCCACGTCCTGCGGGACGATGACCCGGCAGCAGCGGCCGAAGGCGGCCTGCACCGCCCGCTGCAGCATGGCCGACTCGGCGAAGCCGCCCACCAGGAACAGGAATTTGATGCCTTGCACCTCGGGTTTCTTCAGGAGGGTGTCTGGAGAGAAGGGGGGGTAAAAAGGGGAGGTTTGGGGTTGAATTGGTGGGGAAGTGATGGGGGGTGATGGGGGGGCTAGGGATGAGGAGTGGGGGTGGTTCCAGGGATGGAATGGGGCCCTAGGGACCATGGGGGTTCCAGGGGACAAGGGGGTTCCAGGGACAAGGAGGGTTCCAGGGATAAAAGGTCCCCAGGGACAAGAGGGGGTTCCAGGGATAAAAGTTTCCCAGGGACAAGGAGGGTTCCAGGGATAAAAGTTTCCCAGGGACAAGGAGGGTTCCAGGGATAAAAGTTTCCCAGGGACAATGGGGTTCCAGGGATAAAGGGTTCCCAGGGACAAAGGGTGTTCCAGGGACAAGGGGGTTCTGGGGATAAAAGTTTCCCAGGGACAATGGGGTTCCAGGGATAAAAGGTTCCCAGGGACAATGGGGTTCCAGGGATAAAAGGTTCCCAGGAACAAGGGGTGGTCCTAGGGACAGTGGGGTTCCCGGGATAAAGGGTTCCCAGGGATAAGGAGGGGTTCCAGGGATAAAGGGTTCCCAGGGAAAATGGGGTTCCCAGGGACAATGGGGGTTCTGAGGATAAAAGGTTCCCAGGGACAATGGAGGTTCTAGGGACAAGGAGGGTTCCAGGAATGGGGGATCCCAGAGAAAAGGTTGGGTTCCAGGGATGGAGGAGGTTCCAGAAACGGGTGGTCCCAGGGACAAAGGGGGTTCCCAGGACAGGGGAGGTCGCAGGGATGGAGGGGGGCCTCAGGCACAGCAGGGTCCCAGGGAAGGGCAGGGTCCCAAGGACAAAGGGGGTCCCAAGGTGTGGGATTGTCCCAGCAATGGGGGGATCTCTCAGGCGTGGGATGGTCCCAGCAATGGGGGGCTCATGGGGACAGGGATGGTCCCAAGGACAGGAAGGATTCCCAGGATGAAGGGACTCCCAGGAATGGGGTGGTGTCCCAGGGACGGGAGCAATCCCTGGAATGGGAAGGTGCCAAAGATGGGGAATGATCCCAGGAGTGGAGGGGGGTGTCCCAGGGACAGGAATGATCCCAGAAATGGGGGGCTCCCAGTAACAGGGAAGGTGCCAGGGATGGGGGATGATCCCAGGGGACAGGGGCTGGGGACAGGGGTGTCCCACGGGCCCCTCACCGATGTGCTGGATGATGTGGCTGATGGTCGGCTGGAACAGCTCGTTCATGGCCTCGGGGGACATCCGCAGCATCCCTTGGGACGACCACTTCACCAGGTTGACACTGGGGACACACAGGGGACACGGCGGTGACCGGGACCTCCCACCTGGCCCTTCCCTCTCCCATCCCATCACCGAGATGTCCCCGAGCCGTGTCACCCCTCACTTGCTCTTGCGCAGCGCGGTCTCCACGTTGTGGCCGCGGTGTTTGCGGTAGAAGTCGACGAAGGAGAAGGGCAGGGAGATGTTGAGGGGGCAGGAGCGGCTCGGGGCGGCCGCGCGCTTCCGCGCCTCGAAGGCGATGGTCAGGTCCACCCAGGCCGCCGGACGCTTGGCCTTGAAGGTGGCGATGAAATCGTCGCCGAAGATGTGGCACAGGAGTTTCTCGAAGGCCAAGTCAACGCCCACGGCCCCGTAGGGACCTCCTGAGGGATGAGGGTGGGGTCACGAGGTGGCCCCTGTGGTAGCCGTGTCCCCATAGTAACCATGTTCCCATGGTAGCCATGTCCCCATGGTAGCCGTGTCCCCGTGGTAGCCGTGTCCCCATAGTAACCGTGTCCCTGTGGTAACCGTGTTCCCATGGTAGCTGTGTCCCCATGGTAGCCATGTCCCCATGGTAGCCATGTTCCCATGGTAGCCATGTCCCCATGGTAGCCATGTTCCCATGGTAGCCGTGTCCCCATAGTAACCGTGTCCCTGTGGTAGCCGTGTCCCCATGGTAGCCATGTCCCCATGGTAGCCATGTCCCCATGGTAGCCGTGTCCCCATGGTAGCCGTGTCCCCGTGGTAGCCATGTCCCCGTGGTAGCCATGTCCCCGTGGTAGCCGTGTCCCCATGGTAGCCATGTCCCCATGGTAGCCATGTTCCCATGGTAGCCATGTCCCCATGGTAGCCATGTTCCCATGGTAGCCATGTTCCCATGGTAGCCGTGTCCCCATGGTAGCCATGTCCCCATGGTAGCCATGTTCCCATGGTAGCCATGTTCCCATGGTAGCCGTGTCCCCGTGGTAGCCGTGTCCCCGTGGTAGCCGTGTCCCCATGGTAGCCGTGTTCCCATGGTAGCCGTGTCCCCATGGTAGCCGTGTCCCCATGGTAGCCATGTTCCCATGGTAGCCGTGTCCCCGTGGTAGCCATGTTCCCCTGGTAGCCGTGTCCCCATGGTAGCCATGTCCCCGTGGTAGCCATGTTCCCATGGTAGCCATGTTCCCATGGTAGCCGTGTCCCCATGGTAGCCGTGTCCCCGTGGTAGCCATGTTCCCATGGTAGCCATGTTCCCATGGTAGCCGTGTCCCCATGGTAGCCATGTTCCCCTGGTAGCCATGTTCCCCTGGTAGCCATGTTCCCATGGTAGCCATGTCCCCATGGTAGCCGTGTCCCCATGGTAGCCATGTTCCCCTGGTAGCCATGTTCCCATGGTAGCCGTGTCCCCATGGTAGCCATGTCCCCATGGTAGCCGTGTCCCCATGGTAGCTGTGTCCCCATGGTAGCCGTGTCCCCGTGGTAGCCGTGTCCCCCCTCACCATGTTCTCCCACGTCTCCATGTCCCTGTGTCCTCCACATTCCCATGTTCCCACGTCTCCTATGTCCCCAATCCCCATGTCCTCATGTCCCCCATCTCCAGGTCCCCCATATCCTCCATGTCCCCATATCCTCCATGTCCCCCATGTCCCCATGTCCCCCATCACCACTTCCCTGTGGTCCCCGTGTCCCCATGGTCCCCATGTCCCCATGTCCCAATGTCTCACCAACACCATATCCCCACATCTCCCACATTCCCGTGTCCCCAAATCCCCCATGTCCCCCATCACCACGTCCTTGTGGTCCCCATGTCCCCCATTCTCCTGTCCCCACGTCCTCCATGTCCGCCATGACTCTCTCAACACCACATCCCCACATTCCCGTGTCTCCATGTCCCCAGTCGCCACATCCTTGTCCCCCACATGTCCCTCATGTCCCCCATCCCCATGTCCCTGTGGCACCCACATCTCCATGTCCCACGTCCCCACATCCTCAGGTCCCCACACATCCCCGTGCCACCCCTATCAATCACCCTGTCCCCATGTGCCCCATCCCGATGTCTTGTGGCATCCATGTCCCCATGTCCCCCACACGCCCTGTGCCCTCCATCCCACCCCCTTGTCCCTCTGTCCCCCCTCACCCACCATCCCCATCCTCCCTGCCCCATCTCGTCCCCAAAATTCACCCCTGTCCCTTCTTGTCCCCAAAATCCTTTCCTGTCCCTCTGTCCCCTCTCTGTCCCCCCGGTCCCCCTGCACTTCCCCTCGCCGCCACCAGGTGGAGCCACAGCCCCATTCACGACCAGGATCTCAGCCCGGGCTTGGGGTTCCAGCAGGAATTTGGGGTCCCAGAAGGGATTTGGGCTCCCAGAAGGGATTTGGGGTCCCAGCAGAATTTGGGGTCCCAGCAGGAATTTGGGGTCCCAGAAGGGATTTGGGGTCCCAGCTCGGATTTGGGGTCCCAGCAGAATTTGGGGTCCCAGCAGGAATTTGGGGTCCCAGCTCGGATTTGGGGTCCCAGCCCGGATTTGGGGTCCCGGCAGGGATTTGGTGTCCCAGCCTGGATTTGGGGTCCCAGCCCGGATTTGGGGTCCCGGCAGGGATTTGGGGTCCCAGCCCGGGTTTGGAATCCCATCCTGGATTTGGGGCCCCAGCTGGGGTTTGGGGTCCCAGCTTGGGTTTGAGGTCCTAGCCGGGATTTGGGGTCACAGCAGGGATTTGGGGTCCCAGCCCGGATTTGGGGTCCCAGCCCGGATTTGGGGTCCCGGGAGGATCCCGGAGCTGTGGAAAAAAGGCTGGATCGGGACCCTCATCCCACCCGAGGCTTTGTAGAGCTCCTTGAGCGTCCCCTGCGGCTTCTCGATCTGGTGCACGGTCAGATCCACCGTCCCCCCGCCGCAATCGGCCACGATGTACCTGTCACCTGCGGGAGGGGACAGCGACAGGCTGGCAGTGCTGGGTGACCCCCCGCGACACCCACAGGGCTGCGTTTTCCCAGGGAAAATGGATCTTGAACCAAATATTGGGAATTCGGGAGGGTGGAGAGGCGAGGGGATGGGATGGTGGCAGGGAGACCCCGCCTCTTCTGTGGGGTCAAGGGACACACCCCAACTGTGTCACCACTTGGGTGTTTGGGGGTGGCTCTGCCACCAAGGGGACATCCAGGGGGACCCCGGGATTTTGGGAATCTCCAGTGGGATTCCCTGCTCCTCGTACCTGCCTGCATTTCCGACCAGAGCTCGCCCACTCCCGACTCCACCAGGAAGGTTCGGCTGTGCCGGGATCGCCGGAGCTGCTCCCGGGCTGGAGGCAGAGCCAGGGGTCAGCACTGGGGTCAGCACTGGGGTCAGCGTTGGGGTCAGTTTTGGGGTCAGCTTTGGGGTCAGCTTTGGGGTCAGCATTGGGGTCAGCATTGGGGTCAGCACTGGGGTCAGCACTGGGGTCAGCGTTGGGGTCAGCACTGGGGTCAGCATTGGGGTCAGCTTTGGGATCAGCTTTGGGGTCAGCTTTGGGGTCAGCTTTGGGGTCAGCACTGGGGTCAGCACTGGGGTCAGCACTGGGGTCAGCTTTGGGGTCAGCACTGGGGTCAGCACTGGGGTCAGCACTGGGATCAGCTTTGGGGTCAGCTTTGGGATCAGCTTTGGGGTCAGCTTTGGGGTCAGCTTTGGGGTCAGCACTGGGGTCAGCACTGGGGTCAGCACTGGGGTCAGCTTTGGGGTCAGCTTTGGGGTCAGCATTGGGGTCAGCACTGGGGTCAGCACTGGGGTCAGTTTTGGTGTCAGCTTTGGGGTCAGCATTGGGGTCAGCTTTGGGGTCAGCATTGGGGTCAGCTTTGGCGTCAGCTTTGGGGTCAGCACTGGGGTCAGCTTTGGGGTCAGCTTTGGGGTCAGCACTGGGGTCAGTTTTGGGGTCAGCATTGGGGTCAGTTTTGGGGTCAGTTTTGGGGTCAGCTTTGGGGTCAGCTTTGGGGTCAGCTTTGGGGTCAGCTTTGGGGTCAGCATTGGGGTCAGCACTGGGGTCAGCACTGGGGTCAGCTTTGGGGTCAGCATTGGGGTCAGCTTTGGGGTCAGCTTTGGGGTCAGCACTGGGGTCAGCACTGGGGTCAGCATTGGGGTCAGCACTGGGGTCAGCATTGGGGTCAGCTTTGGGGTCAGCACTGGGGTCAGCATTGGGGTCAGCATTGGGGTCAGCACTGGGGTCAGCATTGGGGTCAGCTTTGGGGTCAGCACTGGGGTCAGCATTGGGGTCAGCTTTGGGGTCAGCACTGGGGTCAGCTTTGGGGTCAGCATTGGGGTCAGCTTTGGGGTCAGCACTGGGGTCAGCATTGGGGTCAGCATTGGGGTCAGCTTTGGGGTCAGCACTGGGGTCAGCACTGGGGTCAGCACTGGGGTCAGCACTGGGGTCAGCTTTGGGGTCAGCACTGGGGTCAGCACTGGGGTCAGCATTGGGGTCAGCATTGGGGTCAGCTTTGGGGTCAGCTTTGGGGTCAGCTTTGGGGTCAGCACTGGGGTCAGCACTGGGGTCAGCATTGGGGTCAGCATTGGGGTCAGCACTGGGGTCAGCACTGGGGTCAGCTTGGGGTCAGCACTGGGGTCAGCATTGGGGTCAGCTTTGGGGTCAGCACTGGGGTCATTGGGGTCAGCTTTGGGGTCAGCACTGGGGTCAGCACTGGGGTCAGCATTGGGGTCAGCTTTGGGGTCAGCAGCAGCTTTCTTTGGGGTCAGCACTGGGGTCAGCTTTGGGGTCAGCTTTGGGGTCAGCACTGGGGTCAGCTTTGGGGTCAGCACTGGGGTCAGCTTTTGGGGTCAGCTTTGGGGTCAGCATTGGGGTCCAGCTTTGGGGTCAGCACTGGGGTCAGCTTTGGGGTCAGCATTGGGGTCAGCACTGGGGTCAGCTTTGGGGTCAGCACTGGGGTCAGCACTGGGGTCAGCTTTGGGGTCAGCATTGGGGTCAGCATCCCCCCATTTCCATGGGATCCACCCTATTTCCATGGGATCCACCCCATTTCCTTGGATCCACCCCATTTCCATGGGATCCACCCCATTTCCATGGGATCCACCCCATTTCCTTGGATCCACCCCATTTCCATGGGATCCACCCCATTTCCATGGGATCCACCCCATTTCCATGGGATCCACCCTATTTCCATGGGATCCACCCCATTTCCATGGGATCCACCCCATTTCCATGGGATCCACCCCATTTCCATGGGATCCACCCCATTTCCTTGGGATCCACCCCATTTCCATGGGATCCACCCCATTTCCATGGGATCCGCCCCATTTCCATGGGATCCACCCCATTTCCTTGGGATCCACCCCATTTCCTTGGGATCCGCCCCATTTCCTTGGGATCCACCCCATTTCCATGGGATCCACCCCATTTCCTTGGGATCCGCCCCATTTCCATGGGATCCGCCCCATTTCCTTGGATCCCCCCCATTGCCCGGGATCCGCCCCATTCCCGCTGTGGGGTCTGTACTGGGAGCACTGGTGACGGCTCCTCTCCACCATGAGTGGGATGATCCGGGTTTCCCGCTGTCCTGCTGGGATCCCAAAGGATCCCCGAGGATCCCAAAGGATCCCATGGGATCTCCCCGAGCCCGCCCCGCACCCACAGCCCGGGGGGGGTTTCCTCTGCTCCCCCCAATCCCAGGAACATCCGAGCCGCCCGGAAGGGCCGGGATGAGTTGGGAAAGGTGGGGCTGTCCCGGGATGTTTTTGGCACGTGGATGATTCCTCATCCTTGGGAATCATGAATCCCATGGGGCCCCAAATTCCCGTCTGGGATCGCCACCAGCACATCCCAGTTCCGGGGTTTGGTCCAAACTGGGGCTGTCCCAGTAAAGCCCAGGATCTCATCCATGGAGGGGGAGTCCTGGGAGGTGGCCCAGGGACACGGGGTGGTGGCCAAGGGGGCAGGAGGGGGACACGGCTCGAGGGATTCTGGGAAAGTGGGAAAAGATGTCCCGGATTTGGGGAGGGGGGAAGGGGGAGTCTGGGAATGGGGGTCTGGGGGGGATTGGGATTAGGGGGTCTGGGAATGAGGGATCTGGGAATGGGGGATCTGGGAATGGGGGATCTGGGAATGGGGGATCTGGGAATGAGGATCTCTAAGGAATGGAGGATCTGGGAATGAGGATCTCTAAGGAATGGGGGGTCTGGGAATGGGATTTCTGGCAGTTGGGGGGGTCTCTGGGAATGGGGGGCTGGGAGTGGGGGATCTCTGGGAATGGGGATTTCTGGGTGTGGGGAGTCTGGGAATAGGATCTCTGGGAATGGGGGGCTTGGGAATGGGGGGCCTGGGAATGGGTGTCTCTAGGAATGTGGTCTCTGGCAAAATGGGGTCTCTAGGAATGGGATCTCTGGGAATAGGATCTCTGGGAATGGGATCTCTGGGAATGGGGTTTCTGGCAAATGGGGTCTCTGGGGATGGGAGGGTCTCTGGGAATGTGAGGGGGTTCTCTGGGATGGAGGTGTCTCTGGGAATGGGGTCTCTGAGGACAGGGAATCTCTGGGAATGGGGGTCTCTGGGAATGGGGTCTCTGGGAATGGGGGTCTCTGGGGATGGGTGAGGGGTCTCTGGGGACAGGGGGTCTCTGGGAATGGGGGTCTCTGGGAATGGGGTGGTTCCTGGCAATGGGCAGGAGTCTCTAGGAATGGGGTTTCTGGGAATGGGTGGGAGGGTCTCTGGGGATGGAGTCTCTGGCTATGGGGTCTCTGGGAATGGGGGTCTCTGAGCATGGGGTCTCTGGGGATGGAGTCTCTGGGGATGGGAGTCTCTGGGAATGGGGTTTCTGGGGGTGGGGTCTCCAGGGATATTTCCTCCAGCCCTGGCACGCAGGGATCCCATTCCCGGCTCCCCCCGCCCCGCTCCCCGCGCCCCTCACCCACCCTGCCGGAAGCTGGAGTCGATGGTCTGGGGGGTCTCGGCGCCGCTCGGGGGGTCGCGGCAGCTCAGCTCCATCAGCTGGTGCAGCCGCAGCTTCCGGCAGTAGATGGAGGCGGCCTCGGGCTCCAGCGCGATCAGCAGCTGCTCCGGCGCCTCCGGGGACACCAGCCCGGCCTGCGGGGACAGCGGTGACACGGCGGGGACGGGACAGGGCGGGGCTGGGGGTGCCGGTGTGTCCCCATCGTCCCCCGGATCACGTGGATGTGGAGCTGTGGGATGCTGGAGGAGCCGGCGCTGGGCAAGGGTGGGGTGTTCACCCAAAACTCAACCGGCCAATCGAGCACACAAGTCATGAGCCAACAGCTCAACCGGCAGCCCAAACACCAAACCAAACACCCAACAGCCCAAACACCAAACCAAACACCAAACCAAACACCCAACAGCTCAATCAAACACCAACCAACCACCCAACAGCTTAACCAACAGCCCAAACAGCAAAACAATCACCCAACAGCCCAAACAGCAAACCAATCACCCAACAGCTCAACCAAACACCAACCAACCACCCAAACACCAAACCAATCACCCAACAGCTCAACCAAACACCAACCAACCACCCAACAGCTTAACCGACAGCCCAAACAGCAAACCAAACACCCAACAGCCCAAACACCAAACCAAACACCAAACCAAACACCCAACAGCTCAACCGACAGCCCAACCAGCAAAACAAACACCCAACCACCCAAACACCAAACCAATCACCCAACAGCGCAACCAACTGCCCAAACAGCAAACCAACCACCCAACAGCCCAACACCAATCAACCACCCAATCAACCACCCAACCAACAGCCCAAACACCAAAAACCAGCCCAAACAGCAAACCAATCACCCAACCAACCACCCAACCAAGCCCAAACACCAAACCAACCACCCAACAGCCCAATCACCCAACCAACCACCCAACAGCCCAAACACCCAACAGCTCAACCAACCAATCAAACACCAAACCAAACACCCAACCACCCAACCAACAACTTCACCACCCAACCAACCACTCAACCAACCACCCAACCAATCAGCTGCTCAATCATCCAACCACTCAACCAATGACCCAGTCAACCAATGAGCCAACCAACATCCTGAACCCCAAACCAAGCGTTCAACCGACCAATCAACTGCTCAACCAATGATCCCACCCCCAACCCAATCACCCAGCCAATGGACAAACTACTCAACCAGCCACAAAACCAACCACCCAACCAATGACCCACCCATTCAACCAACCAACCAACAGCTCAGCCAACACATCAACCAACCCAACCAACCAACAACCCAACCAACTGCTCAATCAATGTCCTGAGCACCAAACCAACCAACCAAACATTGAACAATTCAACCAACCACCCAACCACCCGCTTATCCACCCACCTGGCAAATTATCCACCCAAAAACTTCTGCTTGGTTTGGGTTGGAAAAGACCTTAAATCCCATCCCATTCCCACTCCATAAACGGGCAGGGACACCTCTCACTGTCCCAGGTGGATCCAGCCTGGCCTTGGGCACTCCCAGGGATCCAGAGGCAGCCCCAGCAAATCTGGGAATTGCAGCCCAGGCAGGAATTCCTTCCCAAGATCCCAGCCCAATCTCCCCTTTCCCAGTGGGAGCCATTCCCTGTGTCCTGTCCCTCCCTGCCTTGTCCCCAATTCCAGCTCTCCTGGAGCCCCTGCAGGGACTCTGATCATTCCCTGCAATTTTCCCTTCTCCAGGGGAACATTCCCACCTCTCCCAGCCTGGCTCCAGAGCAGAGCAGCTCCAGAATCCTGGAATGGTTTGGGTTGAAAGGACCTTGAATCCCATCCCATTCCCACCCCACCCGTGGGCCGGGACAATTCCGACAATCCCAGGTGGATCCAGCCTGGCCTTGGACACTCCCAGGGATCCAGGGGCAGCCACAGCAAATCTGGGAATTCTATCCCAGCCTCTCCCCACCCAGCCAGCCAGGAATTCCTTCCCAAGATCCCATCTAACCCTGTCCTCTGGCGGTGGGAATTCCATTTGAGGGAGGAAGGGGATACCCCAGAGATCACAACCCCTTTGAGGGCCACCACGTGGTCACCCTCCGGAGTCCCCCCACCTTGTAGGCCGCCTCCCGCATGAACTGCTTGGCCGGCTGCTTCCAGATGGCCGGCACGGTGAGCACCCAGCGGATGGCACCGCTCTCGGGCAGGGACGGGCACTGGTCCTTCAGCTCCTGCCAGGGCACAAGCAGGAGGTGACACCTGGCGCTCCAGGTGAATCACGGAATGGTTTGGGTTGGGAGGACCTTAAATCCCATCCAGTCCCACCCAGGGACAGCTCCCGCTATCCCAGGTGGCTCCAAGCCCTGTCCAGGGATACGGATCCCAGGGATGGGGCAGCCACAGGAAATCTGGGAATTCCATTCCAGGTCCTCGCCACCCTCCCATGGAACAAACAGGGAGGACACAGAGGGTTCCGTTTGGGAAGGAGGAGGAGGAGGGATGGAGGTGGCCCCACCTGCACCGCGTGCTGCTTGAAGAAGCGCAGGGCGTGGGCGAACACCTCCAGCGCCGGCATCTTCTTCCCATTGACAGCTTCCAGCTCGGTTTTCATGGTCAGATCCTGCCAGGAACAGCAATTCGATCACACGAGGGGCTGGGAGGCGGCCAGATCCATCCCCAAACCTCAGGAATTTTCTCTTCCTTCTGTGTCCAAGCAGGAGCTCAGGCACCTGAACCTTTGTGCAGCTTCCACCCACCCTAAAACAGCTCGGACGGGAGGACAAAATTCACACCCTAAAATGGCCTAAAACCGTATTTTTTCCAACATTTCAATTCCCAGCCTCGCCAGGATCCCCCCGGGAACATCAGGATGGGAGCAGGAGCTCACGCTGGTGCTGTGGATCTTCATCTTAAACTTCTCAAAGTAGAACCACTCTCGGGCCTCCTCGGGGTCCAGGTCGTGGTAGCAATCGCGGGCGGTGTAGCCAAAACTGTGGAATGTCCCCTCCGGGGTCAGCAGGAGGCTGGTGGGGGTCTTCTGGTTGGCCACGCCCGGGTCCCCCCCTTCCCATTTCCTGCAAAGAGGAGCCAGAGCAGGTGAATTTACAGGGAATGGGCCCTGCCAGGTTTAATTGGTTGTGATGGGCGTGGTCTGAAGGATATTCAAGGGGAATAAAGGAGGAGGAGTGATCCTGCTCCATCCTCTGAGGAATTTCATGGAATTCCGGACTGGTTTGGGTTGGGAAAGACCTTGAAGACTACTCAGTGTCACACATGGCAGGGACAACTTCCCTGATCCCAGGTGAATCCAAATGCATCCAACCTGGCCTTGGGCACTGTCAGGGATCCAGGGAATTCTCAGAATTCCAGCCCAGCCCCTCCCAGGCAGGAATTCCTTCCCAAGATCCCAGCCCAATCTCCCCTTTCCCAGTGGGAGCCATTCCCTGTGTCCTGTCCCTCCCTGCCTTGTCCCCAATTCCAGCTCTCCTGGAGCCCCTGCAGGGACTCTGAGCATTCCCTGGAATTTTCCCTTCTCCAGGGGAACATTCCCAGCTCTCCCAGAGCAGAGAAGCTCCAACCCTTGGAGTATCCTCATTCCACACCTTCCACCCGCTGCTGCCAGGAATCATCTCCCACCAGCCCAACTCGTGACCCTTTTGGGGATCACCAAAGTCCTTTCCCAGCTCCGGGGCCGCCGGCAGGGGAGGGATCCTCACCTCATCATGTGGATGGCCTCGGGGTCGCTGGTGAAGCTGAAGGCGTAGCCGCTGGACGTGGTGCCGAAGTCGATGGCCACCACCACGGAGAAGGACGGGCCCTGCTGGGAGCGCGCCTCGCTCCGCTGGAGGGCGAGGAACGGGATCAGCTGGGGCTGGGGGTGTGGGAGTCCAGGGTGTTTCCCTGACTTCCCTGGGGATCCAAAAACCCCCCTGGCAGCCTCTCAGAGACCCCGGAATGAGACCCAGGTGTCTCAGGGGCTGAATTTAACCCCTTGGGAAAATCTGCCAACATTGCAGGAAGAATTACAAGTCACAAAAATAAGTAGAGTGTAAATTAGAGTATTAGAATGTAGAATAAGTAGATTTTTGGATTGTTTATGATAAGGGCCATGTGCTCAGCATGGAGGATTTGGGGCATGGTGTGCCACTTCCTCCTTCTTCTCTGTGCCATCCATGTTGGATGACATGCTGGCAGCCACAGGTTGGATGGGGACAAAACTGGACAGTGTAATAAGGTTGGAAAGTAATTGTAAATATTGAAGACGTAGTCTAGAGTATAAAAGATAAGTCCTGCCCCTCCCAGAGGAGCATTTGGTCATGGTCACCTTGCAGAGCAGACCTGTGTCAGCCTGGCTGGGACACTCTGTAGATAAGATATAACAAACAGCCATGAAAAAAACCAACAGGAGATTGTCTCCTGCAGTCTCTCTCCGGCGGCTTCAGAAAAACCCCAAATCCCAAACCACCTCCATGTCCATCCCAGGAGGTCTCACACCTTAAAGAGACCCTCAGACTGTGACATGGGGGACTCCGGGAAAGCAGGAAAAACCCCAGGAAGGGGTTTGACTCCTCAGGAGTTTGGTGATTCCCTGCTGGGCGATTCCTCCTACGCGTCTCCAGCTCATTGCGAAAAGCGTCTCCTGCCCTCCACGGGGTGGCTGTGGCCGTCCCCAAAGGCTGCTCCCGTGGGACACGGGGGTTTGGGCAGCTCTAGAGAGGGATGGATGCCCACGGGAGCTGCCAGGGTGGCTCAGCGCCCCTCACTTGGACCCTGAAATCAGAGCTGAGATTCCCAAAATCCTTCCCTGTGTCCGGTCTCAGACCACGTGTCCCCACGTGTCACCGAAGCCAAACCACTCCCTGTGTCCAGTCTCAGTCCAAGGGACATCGTCCCATGTGTCCCCAAGGGTGACACAGCCAAAATCTGTGTCCAGTCTCAGACCACGTGTCCCCACGTGTCACCGAACCCAAACCATTCCCTGTGTCCAGTCTCAGTCCAAGGGACATCATCCCAGGTGTCCCCAAGGGTCACCCAGCTGAAAACTTTCCCTGTGTCCAGTCTCAGGCCAAGGGACATCATCCCACATGTCCCCATGTGTCACCCAGCCAAAATTCTTCCCTGTGACCAATCTCACCCTGTCCCACGTGTCCCCAAGGGTGACACAGCCAAAATCCTTCCCTGTGTCCAATCTCTCTCCAAGGGACATCATCCCAGGTGTCCCCATGTGTCACCCAGCCAAAATCCTTCCCTGTGACCAATCTCACACTGTCCCAGGTGTCCCCAAGTGTCACCCAGCTGAAAACTTTCCATGTCCAATCTCACTCCAAGAGACCTTGTCTCAGGTGTCCCCAAGGGTGACACAGCCAAAATCCTTCCCTGTGTCCAATCTCATGTCCCACGTGTCCCCAAGGGTGACACAGCCAAAATCCTTCCCTGTGACCAATCTCACCTTGTCCCAGATGTCCCCAAGGGTCACCCAGCTGAAAATCCCCCAGGCATTTTGGGATGTCCCCACTGCTGCTCCCACACTTTTCCTGTCCCTTCCCCCTGGGGCTGTCCCCGTGCCAAAGAAGCCGTAAGGATGTGACAGGGCCCTGTCCCCGTGTCACCACGGGAAGCCAAAAGCCTCGTTAACTTTCAGCGTCCCCAGGTTTGATAAGTGCTGGCCAGGAAAAGTGCAGGATCAGCAGGGAAGAGGCGCGGGAATGTGCAGGGACAAGGAATTCCGGGGAGGATCCGGCTCCCTCGTGGCCTCCCTCCCACGCCCGGCGGCCCGGGGGAGCGCAGGACATTTTTGGGTTAAACTTTTCCTGGTGGGTCATTCCAGGAAAACACCTCCATCCCAAAAATCCTTTGGATAAAAGTCCCCAAATTTGTCTTGCCAGGATCCCACAAACTTGGGGACCCCCAAACTGTCTTACTGGGGTTTTTTATACTGGGACCCCATTATGGCCTTACTGGGAACTCACAGCTAACTGACTGGGAACCCCATAATGGCCTTACTGGGAGCACATACTGGCCTTAATGGGGACCTGACAATGGCCTTACTGGGACCCCACAATGGCCTTACTGGGACCCCACAATGGCCTTACTGGGAACTCACAGCTAACTGACTGGGAACCCCATAATGGCCTTACTGGGACCACATACTGGCCTTAATGGGGGCCTGACAATGGCCTTACTGGGACCCCAAAACTGCCTTACTGGGGACCCCATAATGGCCTTACTGGGACCCCACAATGGCCTTACTGGGACCCCAAAAGTGCCTTACTGGGGACCCCATAATGGCCTTACTGGGCACCCCACTGAGGCCTTACTGGGACCCCACTATGGCCTTACTGGGACCTCACAACTAACTGACTGGGAACCCCATAATGGCCTTACTGGGAACACCACACTGGCCATACTGGGGACCCCACAATGGCCTTACTGCAACTCCATAATGACCTTACTGGGAATCCCATAATGGCCTTACTGGGACTCCAACCTTGCCTTACTGGGAACCCCATAATGGCCTTACTGGGGACTCCACTGAGGCCTTACTGGGACCCCACAATGGCCTTACTGGGACCCCAAAAGTGCCTTACTGGGAACCCCATAATGGCCTTATTGGGAACAGCACACTGGCCTTACTGGGGACCTCATAATGGCCATACTGGGACCCCAAAACTGCCTTTCTGGGAACAGCATAATGGTCTTGTTTGGAACTCCACACTGGCCTTACTGGGAACCCCATAATAGCCGAAATGGGAACCCCATAATGGCTTTATGGGAACCCCAAAATTGCCTTACTGGGAACCCCATAATGGCCTTACTGGGACTCCAACACTGCCTTACTGGGACCCCAAAACTGCCTTACTGGGAGCACCGTAGTGGCCTTATCTGGAACAGCACAATGGCCTTACTGGGAACCCCATAATGGCTTTATGGGTACCCCAAAACTGCCTTACTGGGACCCCATAATGGCCTTACTGGGACCCCAAAACTGCCTTACTGGGAACCCCATAATGGCTTACTGGGAACCCCATAATGGCCTTACTGGGACCCCAAAACTGCCTTACTGGGAACCCATAATGGCCTCACTGGGAACCCCATAACGTCTTTACTGGGAACACCATAACAGCCTTACTGGGAACCCCATAATGGCCTTACTGGGACTCCAACACTGCCTTACTGGGAACACCATAATGGCTTTACTGGGAACACCATAACAGCCTTACTGGGAACCCCATAATGGCCTTACTGGGACCCCAAAACTGCCTTACTGGGAACACCACAACAGCCTTACTGGGAACCCCATAATGGCCTTACTGGGACCCCAAAACTGCCTTACTGGGAACCCATAATGGCCTCACTGGGAACCCCATAATGGCTTTACTGGGAACACCATAACAGCCTTACTGGGAACCCCATAATGGCCTTACTGGGACCCCAAAACTGCCTTACTGGGAACACCATAATGGCCTCACTGGGAACCCCATAATGGCCTTACTGGGAACACCATAATGGCTTACTGGGTACCCCATAATGGCTTTACTGGGACCCCAAAACTGCCTTACTGGGAACACCATAATGGCCTTACTGGGAACACCATAATGGCTTACTGGGAACCCCATAATGGCTTTACCCCAAAACTTTACCCCAAAGTAGGACCCCAAAACTGTCCTACTGGTTTCCCATACTGGCCATACTGGTCCGCACTCACCGGTGACTGGGAGGGCGTCAGGGGGGCGATGCTGCAGCTGTCGTGGGGTGTCCCCGGGGAGCCGGGCGGGGACGGCATCGGGCACCGCTCGCCGTTGGCACCTGGGGACACGGACAGGTGACTCTGGGGGACCCCAACACCCCCAGAGACCCTTCCCCAAGGAGAGACCACCCGGGACATCCCGATGGAGCCAGATCCATCCACGCTTCTGGCTTGTTTTGGGATGGCAGGATCAGGTTTGGGGTGGCAGTTCAGGTTTGGGATGGCAGGCTCAGGTTTGGGGTGATGGCTCAGGTTTGGGGTGGCAGGCTCAGGTTTGGGATGGCAGCTCAGGTTTGGGATGGCAGCTCAGGTTTGGGATGGCAGCTCAGGTTTGGGGTGGCAGGCTCAGGTTTGGGATGGCAGGCTCAGGTTTGGGATGGCAGGCTCAGGTTTGGGATGGCAGCTCAGGTTTGGGATGGCAGGCTCAGGTTTGGGATGGCAGCTCAGGTTTGGGATGGCAGCTCAGGTTTGGGATGGCAGGCTCAGGTTTGGGGTGGCAGGCTCAGGTTTGGGGTGATGGCTCAGGTTTGGGGTGGCAGCTCAGGTTTGGGGTGGCAGCTCAGGTTTGGGATGGCAGCTCAGGTTTGGGGTGGCAGCTCAGGTTTGGGGTGGCAGCTCAGGTTTGGGGTGGCAGGCGCAGGTTTGGGGTGGCGTGTGCAGGTTTGGGATGATGGCTCAGGTTTGGGGTGGCAGGCTCAGGTTTGGGATGGCAGGATGAGGTTTAGGATGGGTGGATGGAGTTTGGGATGGTGGGATCGGATTTGAGATGGAAGGATGGGGTTTGGGATGGAAAGATCAGGTTTGGGATGCCGGGATCAGGTTTGGGATGGAAGGATCAAGTTTGGGATGGCAGGATCAAGTTTGGGATGGAAGGATCAGGTTTGGGGTGGCAAATGAGGTTTGGGGTGGAAGGATCAGGTTTGGGATGGCAGGATCAAGTTTGGGATGGAAGGATCAAGTTTGGGATGGAAGGATCAGGTTTGGGGTGGAAGGATCAGGTTTGGGATGGAAGGATCAGGTTTGGGATGGAAGGATCAGGTTTGGGGTGGAAGGATCAGGTTTGGGATGGAAGGATCAGGTTTGGGATGGAAGGATCAGGTTTGGGACGGAAGGATCAGGTTTGGGATGGCAGGCTCAGGTTTGGGATGGGTGGATGGGGTTTGGGATGGTGGGATTGGATTTGAGATGGAAGGATCAGGTTTGGGATGGAAGAATCAAGTTTGGGATGGAAAGATCAGGTTTGGAATGACAGCTCAAGTTTGGGATGGAAGAATCAGGTTTGGGACGATTGCAGGATCAGGTTTGGGATGGAAGGATCAGGTTTGGGATGGATCAGTTTGGAATGACAGCTCAGGTTTGGGATGGCAGGATCAGGTTTGGGATGGAAGGATCAGGTTTGGGATGGCAGCTCAGGTTTGGGATGGCAGGATCAGGTTTGGGATGGAAGGATCAGGTTTGGGAGGTTAGGGTGGATGTGGTGATGGAGACGACAGAGTCACTGTGGGGGCTCCAGATGTGGAGCTCATAAAATCATGGAACTGTGGGATGGCTGGAGTTGGGAAAGATCCCTAAATCCCACCCAGTGCCACCCCATCCATGGGCAGGGACACATTCCATCATCCCAGGCGGCTCCAGCATGGCCTTGGATAATTCCAGGGATGGGGAAGCTGCTCTGGGCCAACAGCTGGAAGGTTTGGATTCAGCTGGAACAGGGAAAACTTGGAAAGAGGGAAAGGAAGAGTCTGTGGTTGAAATCCATGGAGAGCCAGCGTGGGAGGGTGGGTCCAGCCCAGACCCCCGGCCACGCTCCAGAACATCCCAGTTCTCTGGAAACCCTGGAAGCTCCTGCATGATCCCAAAATCTGGGGATGGGGACCTCAGGGATGATGGGCACAGCCGGATTTTCCCTCCTCCTGCTGTCCCTGTGGCCTCCAGCAGCAGAATTCCAGCCCCGGGGACCCGCAGCGATCCCAGAATCGGGATGGGATGAGCCCCAGAATCGCTGCCCCACACCGGGGACGCGGGGCTGTCCCGCCCGCGCTGCCCCGGGCATCTGGCTCCAATTAACAGCCAGCATTAATTAATCACCGCCCACCAAAGAGCCGCTGGACCGGCTCCAGCTGGAAGGAGCTGCCGGGGCGGATTTTCCAAGGGATTGGGATGGGGTGAAGTGTTGGGAACGAGGTGTGGGGTCCAGGCTGTGACAGCGGGAGGCGAAGGGCTGTCGGCCCCAAAACCTGCGCTTTGGGACTGATCCTGCCGGGATCCAGCCGGGATCCTGCCGGGATCCTGCCGGGATCCGGCCGGGATCCAGCCGGGATCCTGCCGGGATCCGGCCGGGATCCAGCCGGGATCCCAGCCGGGAGAGGGGCCGTGGGAGCGGGGATGAGCAGCACCCACCCCCAGCCGGGTTCTGGAGAGGTTTGGGAACAGAGGAGGCTCCGTGGTTGGAAAAATTTAGGAGCAGCAGAGGCTCCTCCGGGAAGAACAAAACTCCCTGTCCCCTTTGCCGGTGTCCAGACAAACCCAGCCCGGCTCCCAGTGCCACCAGTTCGGGCTGGGACAGCCACTGGGACAGCCTCGGGAAGGTCAGGAGAGCTCCGGGAATGCTCTGGGATCCCCCAAGAGCAGCAGCTTTGGGATTGGGATTGGGATTGGGATTGGGATCTGGATCGAGATTGGGATTGGGATCAGGATTGGGATCTGGATCGAGATTGGGATTCGAGATTGGCATTGGGATCGAGATTGGGATTGGGAATTGGGATTGGGATTGGGATTGGAATGGGGATTGGGATGGGGATTGGGATGGGGATTGGGATTGGAATGGGGATTGGGATGGGGATTGGGATCGGGATTGGGATAGGGATGGGGATTGGGATAGGGATTGGGATTGGGATTGGGATTGGGATTGGGATTGGGATTGGGATTGGGATTGGGATTGGGATTGGGATTTGATTGGGATTGGGATTGGGATTGAGATCGGGATCAGGATCAGTATTGGGATCGAGACTGGGATCAGGCTGATCCCGATTTTCCGTGTCTGGGGAAGAACCCCATCACAGAGTTGGGGACAGTGACAGCCGTGTCCCCACCGCGGAGCTGTGCCAGTGACACGTCTGCTGTCCCCTACACCCGCTCCCTAAGTGCCTTTCCCTGTATCCGTGTCTGTCCCATAAATATTTGATCCCAGACAAACGGGGACGGTGTCTCGGCCGCCTCGGCGTGTGACAGAGCCGGGGGGGACAGTGACCCCCCCGGGGGCTCTGGGGAGCCTGGGACATGAAACCTCATTCTGCGGATAAAGATCGGGGGGGGGGAATTCCTGCCGCAGCCTCCGCGCTCCCGGCTGGTTTTGGGATGGCAGGCCGAGGTTTGGGATGGATGGATGAGGTTTGGGATGGTGTGTGCAGGTTTGGGATGGCAGGCCGAGGTTTGGGATGGCAGGCCGAGGTTTGGGATGGATGGATGAGGTTTGGGATGGTGTGTGCAGGTTTGGGATGGCAGGCCGAGGTTTGGGATGGCAGGCCGAGGTTTGGGATGGATGGATGAGGTTTGGAATGGAAGGATCAGGTTTGGGATCTGGGATGAGGTTTGGGATGGCAGGCCAAGGTTTGGGATGGATGGATGAGGTTTGGGATGGCAGGCTCAGGTTTGGGATGCCGGGATCAGGTTTGGGATGATGGAAGGCTCAGGTTTAGGATGGGCGGATGGGGTTTGGGATGGTGGGATCAGATTTGAGATGGAAGGATGGGGTTTGGGATGGAAGGATCAGGTTTGGGATGGAAGGATCAGGTTTGGGATGGAAGGATCAGGTTTGGGATGGAAGGATCAGGTTTGGGATGGAAGGATCAGGTGTGGGATGGAAGGATCAGGTTTGGGATGGAAGGATCAGCTTTGGGGTGGTGGCGGGATAAGGTTTGGGATGGCAGATGAGAACTGGGATGGTGGTATCAGGTTTGGGATGATGGGATTTGGTTTGGGATGGTGGGATGGGTTTGGGATGCCAGGATCAGGTTTGGGATGGAAGAATCAGCTTTGGGATGGATCAGTTTGGAATGACAGCTCAGGTTTGGGATGAGGGTTCAGGTTTGGGATGGAAGGATCAGGTTTGGGATGGAAGGATCAGGTTTGGGATAATGGATCAGGTTTGGGATGCTGGATCAGGTTTGGGATGCTGGATCAGGTTTGGGATCTGGGATCAGGTTTGGGATGCTGGATCAGGTTTGGGATCTGGGATCAGGTTTGGGATGCTGGATCAGGTTTGGGATCTGGGATCAGGTTTGGGATCTGGGATCAGGTTTGGGATGCTGGATCAGGTTTGGGATCAGGGATCAGGTTTGGGATCAGGGATCAGGTTTGGGATGATGGATCAGGTTTGGGATCTGGGATCAGGTTTGGGATGATGGATCAGGTTTGGGATCTGGGATCAGGTTTGGGATCTGGGATCAGGTTTCCTCCCACAGCTGGTTCTGGTTACCCCGGCCCAGGAGCTGCAGAGGGGACACGGGGTGGGGACAGCAAAGGGACCCGGACCCAGAATGAGCATCTGGGGGGGTCAGGGGACATCTCAGCCTCACCCATGCGCAGGCTCTGCATCCCGGGCTCCAGCAGCACCGCCATGGCCTCGCTGCCTGCAACAGCAAAATCCCCAAAATCCATCCCCGCGTCCCCTCAGCAGCGCGGGGCGGCCACCCCCGTGTGTCCCCACAGTGTCACCCCAGCCTGGACCCCCCAAAAAACACACGGGGGCCAGGCTGGAGTTTTCAGCATTGGCAGGAGGGGACCCCAAATCCCAGTGACAGTGGGGTGTGGGGTGGCTGTCCCAGTTTGGGGCACACGCCATTGTCACCGTCCAGAGTGTCCCCAGCGGTGGGGACAGGGATTGCTGTCACTGAGCAGGGCAGATGTGGGGATACAGATGTGGGGATACAGATGTGGGGATACAGATGTGGGGATACAGATGTGGGGATACAGATGTGAGGATACAGATGTGGGGATACAGATGTGGGGACACAGATGTGGGGATACAGATGTGGGGACACAGATGTGGGGATACAGATGTGGGGATACAGATGTGGGGATACAGATGTGGGGATGGGACACAGATGTGGGGACACAGATGTGGGGACACAGATGTGATGTGGGGACACAGATGTGGGGATACAGATGTGGGGATACAGATGTGGGGATACAGATGTGGGGACACAGATGTGGGGATACAGATGTGGGGACACAGATGTGGGGACACAGATGAGGGGATACAGATGTGGGGATACAGATGTGGGGATACAGATGTGATGTGGGGACACAGATGTGGGGATACAGATGTGCAGATGTGCTGCTCCTGCGCATTTTTACCCTCACCCCAAACCCTCTTTTTTTTTGGAGTGTGGCTCGTTTAGGGAAAAATCCCACGGTGGAAACGCCAAAGGGATCCCGGCTCTTCCCAGGGATTGTGACCCGGCCTGGAGCAGCTCCATCCCACAGATCCCACAGATCCCACAGATCCCACAGATCCCACAGATCCCACAGATCCCACAGATCCCACAGATCCACAGATCCCACAAATCCCACAGATCCCACAAATCCCACAAATCCCACAAATCCCACAGATCCCACAAATCCCACAAATCCACAAATCCCACAAATCCCACAAATCCACAGATCCACAAATCCACAAATCCACAAATCCCACAAATCCCACAGATCCCACAAATCCCACAAATCCACAAATCCACAAATCCCACAAATCCACAAATCCCACAGATCCCACAAATCCACAAATCCCACAGATCCCACAGATCCCACAAATCCACAAATCCACAGATCCACAAATCCCACAAATCCACAAATCCCACAGATCCCACAAATCCACAAATCCACAGATCCACAAATCCCACAAATCCACAAATCCCACAAATCCCACAAATCCACAGATCCACAAATCCCACAAATCCACAAATCCCACAAATCCCACAAATCCCACAAATCCACAAATCCACAAATCCACAAATCCCACAAATCCCACAGATCCCACAAATCCACAAATCCCACAGATCCCACAAATCCACAAATCCCACAGATCCCACAAATCCACAAATCCACAAATCCCACAAATCCCACAAATCCACAAATTCCACAAATCCACAAATCCCACAAATCCCACAAATCCACAAATCCCACAAATCCACAAATTCCACAAATCCCACAGATCCCACAGATCCCACAGATCCCACAGATCCCACAAATCCCACAGATCCCACAGATCCCACAAATCCCACAAATCCCACAAATCCACAAATCCCACAGATCCCACAGATCCACAAATCCCACAGATCCACAAATCCCACAAATCCACAAATCCCACAGATCCCACAAATCCCACAAATCCCACAAATCCCACAAATCCCACAAATCCCACAGATCCCACAAATCCCACAGATCCCACAAATCCCACAAACCCAGAGGCTCGGGATAGGGCTGGGCTCATCGGGAGAGGCCTCACCCTCTTCCCAAAAAAAAACCCCCTCGGGATACCCGCGGCAGGTGGGGGGGTCCAGCTCTGGTGGCCCTGGGGTGACACACGGGGGGGTCCTGAGGGTGGTTTCCACCAAAATGGGATTTTTTTTTCCACCAATATGAGATTTTTTTCCCACCAAAATGGATTTTTTTCCACCAAAATGGGATTTTTTTTTCCACAAAAATGGGATTTTTTTCCATCAAAATGGGATTTTTTTCCACCAAAATGGGATTTTTTTTCCACCAAAATGGGATTTTTTTCCACCAAAATGGGAATTTTTTTCCACCAAAATGGGATTTTTTTTCTATCAAAATGAGATTTTTTTCCCACAAAAATGGGATCTTTTTCCACCAAAATGGGATTTTTTTGCACCAAAATGGTTTTTTTTTTCACCAAAATGGGATTTTTTTTCCATCAAAATGGGATTTTTTTCCACCAAAATGGGATTGTTTTTTTCCACCAAAATGGGATTTTTTTTCTACCAAAATGAGATTTTTTCCCACAAAAATGGGATTTTTTTCCACCAAAATGGGATTTTTTTTCTACCAAAATGAGATATTTTTTCCCACAAAAATGGGATTTTTTTGCACCAAAATGGGATCTTTTTTGCACCAAAATGGGATTTTTTTTTTCCACCAAAATGGGATCTTTTTTGCACCAAAATGGGAATTTTTCCCACAAAAATGGGATTTTTTTCCACCAAAATGGGATCTTTTTTCCACCAAAATGGGGTTTTTTCCCATCAAAATGGGATTTTTTTTCCCACCAAAATGGGAATTTTTTTCCACCAAAATGGGATTTTTTTTCCATCAAAATGGGATTTTTTTCCCTACCAAAATAGGATTTTTTTCCCCACCAAAATTGGATTTTTTTTCCACCAAAATTGGATTTTTTTCCACCAAAATGCGATTTTTTTCCACCAAAATTGGATTTTTTTCCACCAAAATGCGATTTTTTTTCCACCAAAATGCGATTTTTTTTCCACCAAAATGGGGCTTTCCAGGAGGTTTTCCTGCATGGACACTCTCCAGAAATCAACCCCCTTCAATTCTGGAATTTTTGGCGGTTTTTTTTCCCAGCTGCCTGGAGCTCAGGTTGTGCTTTTGGATGGGCAGGGATGTCCCCAATGTCCCCAACGCCACTGTCCCCACCGCCAGCCCTTGGTGTCCCTCCGTGAGGGGTCTGCGCTGACCCTCAGGCTCTGAGTGGCCAAAATCCTCCCCCAGGGCTGGCAGGGGCCACCTTTGTCCCCAATGTGACAATGAGGGTGGGTGGCGCCAGCCCCCGAGGTGTCCCCAAGCGGTGACAGGGACACTGCGGGGGTCCCTTCCAGGGCGGGATCCCGCGGGGTCCCCGCGGCCCCAGCGGCGATTTTGGGGATTTTCCATCATTTCCGCCCCTGCGGAAACGGGGAAAGGAAACAAAGTTTGGGGCGGGATCGGGGCGGGGGAGCCGGGAGTGACAGCGGGGAGGTGGCGCGGGGACAGCGGCAGGGTGGCCCCAAAACTCGGGGTGATCACACAAAGTCGGGGTGATCCCACAAACTCGGGGTGATCCCACAAACTCGGGGTGATCACACAAATTCGGGGTGATCACACAAATTCGGGGCGATCCCACAAACTCGGGGTGATCCCAAAACTCGGGGTGGTCACACAAATTCAGTGTGACCCCACAAATTCAATGTGACCCCACAAATTCGGGGTGATCCCAAAACTCGGGGTGATCCCACAAACTCAGTGTGACCCCACAAATTCGGGGTGATCTCGCAGCTGGAGGTGATCCTACAAACTCGGGGTGTGTCCACAAATTCGGGGATGACCCCACAAACTCAGTGTGATCCCAAAACTCGGGGTGTCTCCACAACTCGGGGTGATGCCACAAACCCAGTGTGACCCCACAAATTCGGGGTGATCCCAAAGCTCGAGGAGATCCTACAAATTCAGGGTGTCTCCACAACTCTGGGTGATCCCACAAATTCGGGGATGACCCCACCAATCGGGATGGGCAGCCACAACCCGGGGTGTCCCCACAAACTCGGGGTGTCCCCACAAACTCGGGGTGATCCCACAAACTCAGTGTGACCCCACAAACTCGGGGTGTCCCCACAAACTCGGGGTGACCCCACAAACTCGGGGTGTCCCCACAAACTCGGGGTGACCCCACGGGACACGTGGGAGGCTCGGGGCAGCTGTGGGGGCTCGGATCCAGATGTGCTGGGACAGCAGCAGCTGTTTGTCCCCACATCCCCGCTGTGCCATGAGCATTGCTGTGGGGTTGGGGACACCCCAAATCTTCCAGAGAAAAATTTGGGGTTCCTTGGAACCCTTCCCTGTCCCCTCGGCCGTGGTTGGGACACAGGAGCCACCCAGGGGTGTCCCTGCCATGGTGCTGGCGCTGTCCCTGTTGTGTCCCCAATGGTCCCAGCGGTGTCCCCAGTGGTCCCAGCGGTGTCCCCAATGGTCCCAGCGGTGTCCCCCAGGACAGGACACACGGGGACAGTGTCCGAGCGTCCATCCCCCCTCCCCCCGTACCCACAGCCCCCCACTCCCACCGGGAAGAGGCCGCAGAGTCCTGGCACCCCCCCGGTGTCCCCAAATCGGGCAGAGACCCCAGGGGCGGTGCCACCGGCTCGTCCCCGCGTCCCCCGTGTCCCGCCAGCCCCGCCGGCCACTCACCGCTCCTGGGGACGGGGGGACACAGGTTGGGGACCCCTCGGTGCAGCCCCCGCTTTGTCACTCGGGCTGGTGGCTCCGCGGCTCTGTCCCCTGTCCCTGTCCCCTGTCCCCGTCCCCGCCCGCCGCTCTGTCCCCGCCGGGGCCCCGCGCAGCCCCCCGCGCTCCGGCTTCCTCCCACTCCCTGTCCCGGCCCAGGCAGCGCCTCAAATTGCAATTCCAGCTGCAGATGTGGGAGCGGGAGCGGCGGGAGGAGGAGGAGGAGGAGGAGGAGGAGGAGGAGGAGGAGGCAGGGCCAGCCCCAGTCCCGCCGGCAGCGGAACCTCCGGCCGCGGCCACTGAGGGGGGGACGAGGGTCCCAGACCACCCCCCACACCCCCCAGTGTCCCCCGAAATTTGTCACTGTGACATCGGGTCTGTCCCCAAATTCCGGCCCCATCCCGGCTCCAGAGCTCGGGATTTTCCCGGGATTCTCCTCCCCGGGGTCGTTCACATTCCCAAAGGGGGATTCTGGATCGGGTTGTGCTGGGGAGCAGAGCCGGGGGTCCCGGGAGTGGGATCTGAGCTGGAGATCCCAAATTTGGGATCAGAGCTGGGAGATTCCGAGGGTGGGATCAGAGCTGGGGTGTCCCAGATTTGGGATCAGAGCTGGGGTGTCCCAGATTTGGGATCAGAGCTGGGCTGTCCCAGATTTGGGATCAGAGCTGGGGTATCTCAGATTTGGGATCAGAGCTGGGCTATCCCAGATTTGGGATCAGAGCTGGGCTATCCCAGATTTGGGAGCAGAGCTGGGGTGTCCCAGATTTGGGATCAGAGCTGGGCTATCCCAGATTTGGGATCAGAGCTGGGGTATCTCAGATTTGGGATCACAGCTGGGCTATCCCAAATTTGGGAGCAGAGCTGGGCTATCCCAGATTTGGGATCAGAGCTGGGGTATCCCAGATTTGGGATCAGAGCTGGGGTGTCCCAGATTTGGGATCAGAGCTGGGGTGTCCCAGATTTGGGATCAGAGCTGGGCTATCCCAGATTTGGGATCAGAGCTGGGCTGTCCCAGATTTGGGAGCAGAGCTGGGGTATCCCAGATTTGGGATCAGAGCTGGGGTGTCCCAGATTTGGGATCAGAGCTGGGGTATCTCAGATTTGGGATCAGAGCTGGGGTGTCCCAGATTTGGGATCAGAGCTGGGCTATCCCAGATTTGGGATCAGAGCTGGGGTGTCCCAGATTTGGGATCAGAGCTGGGCTGTCCCAGATTTGGGATCAGAGCTGGGCTGTCCCAGATTTGGGATCAGAGCTGGGGTATCTCAGATTTGGGATCAGAGCTGGGGTGTCCCAGATTTGGGATCAGAGCTGGGCTGTCCCAGATTTGGGATCAGAGCTGGGCTGTCCCAGATTTGGGATCAGAGCTGGGCTATCCCAGATTTGGGATCAGAGCTGGGCTGTCCCAGATTTGGGATCAGAGCTGGGCTATCCCAGATTTGGGATCAGAGCTGGGCTATCCCAGATTTGGGATCAGAGCTGGGGTATCCCAAATTTGGGATCAGAGCTGGGGTGTCCCAGATTTGGGATCAGAGCTGGGGTGTCCCAGATTTGGGAGCAGAGCTGGGGTGTCCCAGATTTGGGATCAGAGCTGGGCTATCCCAGATTTCGGATCAGAGCTGTGAGACCCCAAGGGAAGCAGGCAGACAAAAGGTCCATCCTGCCATTCCCAAAAATCTCCATAATGGGAAGAATTCACCCGTGGGGGCCTCAAAAGCACGGGCAGAATATTGGGATGGTTCTGATAATCGAGATATTTGGGATCGTTGGGATCACGGAGTTCTTTGGGAGTTCTGAGATAATTGGGATGGTTGAGATAATTGGGATCATTTGGCTCATTGGGATAGTTGGGATGGCTGAGATCATTTGTATTAAGTTAAATTAGTTTAAATTATTAGGATCACTGAGATAATTGGGGTGGTTGGGATCATTGCCAACATTGGGATTGGGAACATCGGGAAAACTGGGATAATTTGGGATCATTGGGGTCACTGAGATCATTGTGGGTTTGGGATCATTTCGTTTGTTGGGATAATTTTGTTTGTTGGGATCACTGGAACCATCGGGACCATCGGGATCGAGCCCCTGGGGTCATTGGGATCGCTGGGATCATGGTTTTGGGATTACTGGGATTACTGGGATTACTGAGGATTGGGATAATTTCGTTTGTTGGGATCACTGGGACCATGGGGATCAAGGGCTTGGGATCATTGGGGATTTGAAATCATTGAGGGTTGGGATCATTTTGTTTGTTGGGATCACTGGGACCATTGGGATCATCGGGATCGAGCCCCTGGGATCTTTGGGATCAAGATCAGGAGCCCCTGGCCGGGAATGGGGTGGACTCGAGCAGGACCTGCTGGGTCACCAGCTGTGACCACGGGGGTGACACCAGTGAGGGGACACTGGGGAGGGTCACAGATCTCAAAGGGGACAGGCAGGGGGATGTCGGAGCCGCATTTGGGATTATACTGGGGCTGTACTGGGCTGTACTGGGATTTTGGGGGTCCCAGCCCCCCCCCAGCCCTGCCTGGCACCGCTGCCCCGGAGCCGGGGAAGGTTCTGGAGGGGGGGACAGGGACAAGCGCGGGGGCTCCGCCCGTGTTTGCGTCCCTGGCGCCCCGACAGGGATGAGGTAGCGCTTTCCGGGAATTGAGGCCCGGCCCATGGAAATGCCGCCGGGACAGGAAACCCGGCGTGAGGACGGAGGAGCGGGGCCGGAGCCCAGCCCGGCCCCACAGCCGGTGGGGACAGCAGTGTCACCCCAGCAGGACACCGGGGTGGCATCGTGTGTCCAGCCCGGGATGCGGGCAGCCCCTCCCCTCCTGCCCAGCGCTCCCAGTTTGTCCCTTCCCAGCCTTTTTTGGGGACAAACTGGGCCTTCCAGCTGCAGCGGGTTGAGGGGAACCTTCACCACCATCCCCACCATCATCACCATCACCCCCACCCCGGCTGTCCCGCACGGATGAACTGGTGGAAACTGGGATGAGGGACATTGTCCCCAGCACACCGAGGTGACCTCAACGCTTAGGGGACCCCGCGGGGAGGGGTCGCAGCCCCCCCACCCGCATCCCCTCCATCCTCCCGGCGCTGCGGATCCCACCCAGCCTGGGAAGGGCTGGATCGTTTCCTTCCCCCCGCCCCGCCAAGGGCAGCGCGCCCGCGGGGACGCGGTGCCAGCGGGGGGGACGCGGTGCCACCCCCCGAAATTGCCGCGTGGCCGGCGGGGTTCCAGCCCAAAGCTGCCGTTCCCACAGGAATTCCCCGGGGTCCCCTCCCCGCCCCGGCGCTGGGGCCCGGGGGGGATTTTGGGGGTGGAAAATCCCGGGAGGTGCCGGAAAGCCCCGAGCTCGGGGGGCACCCGCGGGCAGCGCGGGGCGGCTGCGGATCGCCCTGGAAACAAGAGAGGGGCTCGGGCACCGGAGGGGTTGGGGACACACAGGGACAGGCGGGAACGTGCACGGGGACACACAGGGACACACGGAACACAGGAACACACACGGGAACACACACGGGAACACAGACAGGAATACACAGGAATACACGGGAACACAGAAACACACAGGAACACACACACAGGAATACACAGGAAACACACACAGGAAACACACAGAAACACACAGAAACGCACAGGAGCACACAGAACACAGAAACACGCGGGAACACACGGGAACACACACGGGAACACACACGGGAACACACACGGGAACACACAGGAGCACAGGAACACTCACAGGAACACTCACAGGAGCACAGGAACACTCACAGGAACACACAGGAGCACAGGAACACACAGGAACATGCACAGGAACACACAGGAACACACACGGGAACACTCACAGGAACACAGACAGGAATACACAGGAACACACAGGAACATGCACAGGAACACACAAGAACACACACGGGAACACACACGGGAACACACACAGGAATACACAGGAACACAGACAGGAATACACAGGAAACACACAGAAACACACAGGAGCACACAGGAGCACACAGAACACAGAAACACACACGGGAACACACACAGGAACACACAGGAACACAAGGGAACACACAGGCACACACAGGAACACACACACAGGAACATGCACAGGAACACAGGAACACACAGGAGCACACACAGGAGCACACACAGGAACACACAGGAACACACACGGGAACACAGACAGGAATACACAGGAATACACGGGAACACAGGAACACACACACAGGAATACACAGGAAACACACACAGGAATACACAGGAAACACACAGAAACGCACAGGAGCACACAGAACACAGAAACACGCGGGAACACACGGGAACACACACGGGAACACACACGGGAACACACACGGGAACACACACGGGAACACACAGGAGCACAGGAACACACAGGAACATGCACAGGAACACACACAGGAATACACAGGAACACAGACAGGAATACACAGGAACACACAGAAACACACAGAAACACACAGGAGCACACAGAACACAGAAACACACACGGGAACACACACAGGAACACACAGGAATACACGGGAACACACAGAAACACACAGAAACATGCAGAGGAACACACACAGGAACACACACAGGAACACCCAGGAACACACACACAGAAACACACAGGAGCACACACAGGAATACACAGGAACACACACAGGTGTTCTGGGACACAGGAACACACACAGGTGTTCTGGGACACAGGAACACACACAGAAACACACACGGGTGTTTTGGGACACAGGAACACACAGGAACACACGGGAACACAAAGGAACACAAACACACACAGGAACACCCACAGGAACACACACAGGTGTTCTGGGACACACACACACGGGCACACAGGTGTTCTTGCACACCCAAAAGTGAACACACAATGGTCACACGCACCATGCACACACACACACACACACCCCTACACACCCGCACACACACACACACACACACACACACACACACGCACCCACACGCACACACACACGCACACACACACACACCATGCACACACACATGTACAGCCACACATGCACAGCCGCCACGCACACACACACACACATGTACAGCCACATGTGCACACACGTGCACAGACACACACCACACACGCACACACACCATGCACAGACACAGCCACATGTGCACATGTGCACACACACACACACACACGTGTACACCCATGAACACACGCACACACGTACAGCCACACGTGCACACACTCAGGTTCACACTCACGTGTGCACACACCTCCCCTCATGGTGCCCCTCCTGTCCCCTCCCCGGGTGCCCCTGGCTGTGCCCTGGTGTCCCCCAGCCCCTCCTGTCCCCGTGTCCCCTCCCCGTGTGCCCCTGGCTGTGCCCTGGTGTCCCCCAGCCCCTCCTGTCCCCGTGTCCCCTCTCTGGGTGCCCCTGGCTGTGCCCTGGTGTCCCCCAGCCTCTCCTGTCCCCGTGTCCCCTCTCTGGGTGCCCCTGGCTCTGCCCTGGTGTCCCCCAGCCCTTCCTGTCCCCGTGTCCCCTCTCTGGGTGCCCCTGGCCCCTCCATGGTGTCCCCCAGCCCCTCCTGATGAAGAGGAGGGCGAGGAGGAGGCAGCTGCAAACCATTCCCGAGAGGAGGGGGCTGCTCCGGGGGCTGCCCTGGGGCTGCTGGGGCTGCTCTGGGGCTGCCCCGGGGGCTGCTCCGGGGGCTGCTCCGGGGCTGCTCCGGGGGCTGCTCCCGGGGCTGCTCCGGGGCTGCTCCGGGGCTGCTCCGGGGCTGCTCCGGGGGCTGCTCCGGGGCTGCTCCGGGGCTGCTGCGGGGCTGCTCCGGGGCTGCCCGGGGGCTGCTCGGGGCTGCTCCGGGGCTGCTCCGGGGGCTGCTCCGGGGCTGCTCCGGGGGCTGCTCCGGGGGCTGCTCCGGGGGCTGCTCCGGGGCTGCTCCGGGGGCTGCTCCGGGGGCTGCTCCGGGGGCTGCTCCGGGGCTGCCTGGGGCTGCTCGGGGCTGCTCGGGGGCTGCTCCGGGGGCTGCTGCGGGGCTGCTCCGGGGCTGCTCCGGGGCTGCTCCGGGGGCTGCCCCGGGGGTCCCGCCGGCCTCTCCCCCCCTCCAGAGGCTCTTCCCAGCCCCGGCTCAGCCGGAGGGAAGGAAAACAAACCGTGAGGGGCACGGAACGGGGGGGCTGCAGCAGCAGCGCTGCCTCTGTGGGGTCCCCAAATGGGGGGGATTGGGGTCCCCAGGGCCCCACGGGTGTCCCGGTGTCCCCGCTCGGCAGTGACAGTCGCCACCCTGCTGGCCCTGAGCCACCAAAGCCACCGCCGGGGTCTGTGCTGGGAGCCCACCCGAGAGCCGGGATTTGGGAATGGAGGAGCCACAACAGCTTGGAACGCCTGGAAATGATTTTCCACAGGGATCTTTGTCACCTCTCGTGAGGGGTTAAATCCAGAAATTCCTCTCTTGGTGTCGAGGGAGGCAAAAGTGGCCCCGACCCTGCCTGGGGTCCCACGGCAGCATTTTGGGAATTCCCATTTTCCACATATCCCACTCCCAAATATCCCAAGTGTTCCCTGTCCCTCTGCTTCTCCCGCCCTCTGGAGCGCCCCAGGCTCCGGGATCCCCGCGGCTGGATGAGGCCAGAGGGATTTGGGGAGCTGGAAATTCCCCAGGATCTCACAGCCCCCCTCAGTCACAGCCCACGGGCACTTTTTGGGGAGGAAAATTGCAGATTTGGGAGCAAAACGGCTCTTCCCGTTCTCCCTCATCGCTGCGGCAGGAAAAGGGAGGGGTCCCGCCCCCCCCCTCAGCTGCCAGGGCTGATGGTTCAGGTCCTGAAAAGCGTGAAAAGTGCGAAAACGAGCAGCAAAATGCAAAGCGATGTCGCCAAGCGGGGACAGGGATCGGGAACACGGATCAGGCGCCGCAATTCCCGCCGCGCCCGCAGCGCTGCAAGTGAGAGCGGTGTCGGGGACATCGATGTGACAGCAGCCATCCCTGAGTGATGTTCAACACATCCTGCACTTTGGGATCCTCATCCTCATCCCAGGAATGTTCAGGAGCATCCTGGACTCCCTCCTCAAGCAGCCAAAGATTCCTGAAATTTTGGCTCTGAGTGCTGGAGAAGGGTTTGGGGAGGGGAAAATGTTCCTGTGTCCCTCTGGGTGACAGCTCTGGGGTGTCCCCCTGGAGCTGGGCGTCCCACCAGGATGGGGGAGGATGCTCCAAACATTCCCAGCTGCTTTTCCCTGAACTCCCCCCCCAAGCGCTGGGAGTTCCAAGCTGTGATTTTCCTGCCAGGAGTTTTGGCAGGAATGGCCTTTTCCTGCCAAACTGGGACGTTCCCAACCCAAAGCTGCTGTTGTTGTTCCTCACCCAACCTCCCACGGGTGGGAAAAGCCGTTTCTCATCCCACACTCCCCTCCCTCGGCCTCTGGAATCTCCCTGCTGGCATCTCCTGGCACCGAGGGGCTCATCCCAAGGATCCCGAGCAGCTCCCGGGGCTCTGGAGGGGGGGAAAAGGGACACAGCCACAATTCCTGGGGGAAATGAGTCCCTGCGTGTGTGGGATGATTTTCCATTGGGAAAATCCCGTCCCAGCAGCACCACGGGTGGGAGTGGGGGGGAATTTTGGTGGTGCCAGGCAGCTCCAGAGGCTGCAGCTGAGGGTTTGATCCCTCGGGAGTGAGGCCAGGATGGAGCAAGGGCAGCTCTGAGTTCTGTGCTCCAGCATTCCATGGTCTGAGCCACCCAAATTCCACATCCAGGTCCCATTCTGGGGGTCCAGGGTATTTTCCTGGACTCTCTGGGGGTACAAAGACCCCCCTGTCAGACCCTTCAGAGACCCCTGAATGAAGCCCAGGTGCTCTGGGGGCTGGATTTAGCTCTGTGGGAAAACCTACCTCCCCTCAGGGAGGAAATGCAAGCTTTAAGAGTAACCAGAGTGTGAATTAGATAGTCAGAATGTAGAAAAGGTAGTTTTTGGGATTATTTATATCATCAGCCACGAGGCCAAGATGGAGGATTTGGGGTGTGGTATCTTCTTTCTTCTTTCTTCTTTCTTCTTTCTTCTTTCTTCTTTCTTCTTTCCTCTTTCTTCTTTTTTCTTTCTTCTTTCTCCTTTCTCCTTTCTCTTCTTTCTTCTTTCTTCTTTCTTCTTTCTTCTTTCTTCTTTCTTCTTTCTTCTTTTTTCTTTCTTCTTTCTTCTTTCTTCTTTCTTCTTTTTTCTTTCTTCTTTCTCCTTTCTCTTCTTTCTTCTTTCTTCTTTCTTCTTTCTTCTTTTTTCTTTCTTCTTTCTTCTTTCTTCTTTCTTCTTTCTCCTTTTTTCTTTCTTCTTTCTTCTTTCTTCTTTCTTCTTTCTCCTTTCTTCTTTTTTCTTTCTTCTTTCTCCTTTCTCCTTTTTCTTCTTTCTTCTTTCTTCTTTCTTCTTTCTTCTTTCTTCTTTTTTCTTTCTTCTTTCTTCTTTCTTCTTTCTTCTTTCTTCTTTCTTCTTTCTCCTTTCTCCTTTCTCTTCTTTCTTCTTTCTTCTTTCTTCTTTCTTCTTTTTTCTTTCTTCTTTCTCCTTTCTCCTTTCTCTTTCTTCTTTCTTCTTTCTTCTTTCTTCTTCTTCTTCTTCTTCTCCATCTTGGGGGGAATCCTGGGAGTCACAGATTGGATGGGGACAAAGCTGGACACTGTAATAAGATTGTAGAGTATTGGGAAGTTATTGTAAACATACAACACGTAGTTTAGAGTTTAAAAGATAAGTCCAACCCTTGGTGGGGAGACTTTTTGTCCTGGTCAGGTGACACAGTGTGAGGGTCTCTTTGTGCCTGAGACCCCTCAGAGGGCCACAGGTGGGTGGCTCAGGGTGCAGGGATTTCTTTGAAGCCACCAAAGAGAGATTGCAGGAGACAATCGTCCAGGCCCAAGGTTTGTTTATTAATTGTTATTGATAAGGTTCTTTTGCTGCGCGCAGAGCTCTGTCACCACCGAGTGCGGGACAAAGGTCTGTCCCCAAAAGGGCAGGACTTATCTTTTATACACTAAGTTACGTATTCTATGTTTACAATTACTTCCCAATACTACAGAATCTTATTACTATGTCTAGTTCTGTCCCCAACCAATCTGTGATTCCCAGTGTCCCCTCCAAGATGGAGAATGTGAACAAGAAGAAGAAGAAAGTGCACCACACCCCTTTCCTCCATCTTGGCCTCGTGGCTGATAATATAAACAATCCCAAAAACTACTTTTTCTACATGCTAACTGCTTAATTCACACCCCAGTTTCTCTAAAAGTTTACATCTCTTCTCTGAGTGGAGGTAGATGCTGCCACGGAGCAGGATCCAGCCTCGAGACCCCCCCAGCTTCACTTGGGGGTCCCAAAAGGGTTGGACAGGGGGGTTCTTGCACCCCCAAAGGGTCCAGAGGGACACCCTGGACCCCCACAGTCACGGTGCTGGCCAGGCTTCACCAGGCCAACACTTCATAGATAAGAGACAATCAATAGCCTTGAATCCTGCACAAGTGTCTCCTGTGGTTTCTCTTCGGTGGCTTCAAGCCAACCCTGCAGCCCAAACCACCCTCCTGTGTCCTTCTGAGGGGTCTCAGCCATGAGGAGACCCTCGGACAGTGACACCATTCCAGAGCTGGGAAAAGCCGGATCCTGCCTGTGAGGATGGATCTGACCCCAGGCCTCGGAGCAGAACATTCCCAAGTGCCTTTGGAGCTCCTGGAATGCTCCTTGGGTTGTCCTTGGAGCAGCCTCTGTGCTGTGGGGGGGCTGCTGGGACATTCCCAAACCAGGATGGGAATGTCCTGGATCCAGGAGGATGGAGCATCATCCCAAAGCAGGATGGGAATGTCCTGGATCCAGGTCTAGGAATTTGGAACATCATCCCAAACCAGGATGGGAATTTTGTGGATCCAGGTCTAGGAATTTGGAACATCATCCCAAGCCAGGATGGGAATTTTGTGGCTCCAGGTGTGGGAGGATGGAGAATCCTCCTGAGGAAGGATGGGAATGTCCTGGATCCGAGGATGGAGCATCATCCCAAGGGATGTTGGGAATGTTGTGGCTCCCGGGGATGGGAGGATGGAGAATCATCCCAAACCAGGATGGGAATGTCTTGGATCCAGGTATGAGAAGATGGAGAATCCTCCTGAGGAAGGATGGGAATGTCCTGGATCCAGGAGGATGGAGCATCATCCCAAACCAGGATGGGAATGTCCTGGATCCGAGGATGGAGCATCATCCCAAGGGAGGTTGGGAATGTTGTGGCTCCCAGGGATGGGAGGATCATCCCAAACAAGGAGGGGAATTCTGTGGTTCCAGGGCTGGGAAGACAGAACATGACCCTGAGGAAGGATGGGAATTCTGTGCCTCCAGGAGGATGGAGCATCACCCCAAACCAGGACAGAGCTGCCACAAATCCAGTCTGGGATGAGGGAGCATCACCCCAAACCAGGACAGAGCTGCCACAAATCCAGTTCTGGGATCAGGGAGCATCACCCCAAACCAGGACAGAGCTGCCACAAATCCAGTTCTGGGATCAGGGAGCATCACCCCAAACCAGGATGGGGCTGCCACAAATCCAGTTCTGGGATGAGGGAGCATCACCCCAAACCAGGATGGGGCTGCCATAAATCCAGTCTGGGATGCTGGAGCATCACCCCAAACCAGGATGGGGCTGCCATAAATCCAGTCTGGGATGAGGGAGCATCACCCCAAACCAGGACAGAGCTGCCATAAATCCAGTCTGGGATGAGGGAGCATCACCCCAAACCAGGACAGAGCTGCCACAAATCCAGTTCTGGGATGAGGGAGCATCACCCCAAACCAGGATGGGGCTGTCACAAATCCAGTCTGGGATGAGGGAGCATCACCCCAAACCAGGATGGGGCTGTGACAACTGAATTTGGGATCCCCTCCCATCCGAGCAGACACTGACTGAGAAAAGCAAACCCCGGCTTTAGGATTTAGCGTGAGGCCACCTTGCAGTCCCCAGAGTGTCCCTGCCTGGCCTGGGCGCTGCGGCAGCTTTGGGGAGCGGGGCCGTGTCAGATCCCATCACCGCCGAGCGCTCCGGCGCTGCGGAGCCGCAGGAATAATTCACAGCCGCCCCTCCCCGGGGAGCCCGGCTCGCTCCGCGGCTAATGAGGCGTTCGGGATCGGGGACTCGAGACCGCTCCGTCCTGCCGCTCCCCAAATGTAAAAGTCAGGTTTGTGCATTAGGAAATGATTTTCCACTCGGAAGCTCGCACACGTGGGAATGGACAAATGTCTGGGATGAGCGGAATCCGACCCAAAATGTTTCTTTCCTTGGAGCAGGGCGACAGCTCAGCCTGAAATTCCTGCTGGAATAAGCCCAGGAATTGGGGTGGAAATTGGAGCTGGGGGGTTGTGAATCCCTGGATTTGAAAGATCCCAAATATCCCCAGAGTGGAAATTGGGCCTGGGGGTTGTGAAACCCCAGATTTTGGGGGTCCCAAACACCCCCAGGACACTGGGCTGGACTTGTGCTCCCCCATATTTGAGGGAGCTCCTTCCCCTTCCCATCCCAATATCCCATCCCATTATCCCACTATCCCATTATCCCAATATCCAAGTATCCCACTATCCCAATACCCCAATATCCCATTATCCCATCCCACTATCCCATTATGCCATTATCCCAATACCCAATATCCCAATATCCCATTATCCCATATCCCAATACCCCAATATCCCATTATCCCAATATCCCAATATCCCACTATCCCAATACTCCAATATCCCACGTTCCCAGTATCCCAATATCCCAATATCCCAATATCCCATATCCCAAATATCCCAATATCCCAATATCCCCACCCCACTATCCCAATACCAATATCCAATAATATCCCAATATCCCAATATCCCAATACCCCACTATCCCAATATCCCAATATCCCAATATCCCAATACCCCACTATCCCAATATCCCAATATACCAATATCCCACTATCCCACTATCCCAATATCCCATTATCCCAATACCCCATTATCCCAATACCCCAACATCCCAGTATCCCAATACCCAATATCCCAATACCCCAATATCCCACTATCCCATTATCCCCATCCCATATCCCAATATCCCATTATCTCATCCCACTATCCCATTATGCCATTATCCCAATACCCAATATCCCAATATCCCAATATCCCATTATCTCAATATCCCAATATCCCAATATCCCATTATCCCAATATCCCAATATCCCAATATCCCATTATCACATTATCACATTATCCCATTATCCCAATATCCCACATTCCCAATATCCCACTATCCCAATATCTCACTATCCCACTATCCCAATATCTCAATATCCCAATATCCCAATATCCCAATACTGCAATATCCCAATATCCCACTATCCAAATATCCCAATACCCCAATATCCCATTATCTCAATATCCCACTATCCCATTATCCCAATATCCCACTATCCCAATACTCCAATATCCCATGTTCCCAGTATCCCAATATCCCAATATCCCAAATCCCAATATCCCAATACCCCAATATCCCATTATCCCAATATCCCAATATCCCAATATCCCAATATCTCATTATCTCATTATCCCATTATCCCAATATCCCATTATCACATTATCCCATTATCCCAATATCCCACATTCCCAATATCCCACTATCCCAATACCTCACTATCCCATTATCCCAATATCCCACTATCCAAATATCCCAATACCCCAATATCCCAATATCCCACTATCCCAATCCCAGAGACCCCAAACCCCCCTGGCTGAGGGCTCCCCCTCCCCCCCGCTCCCACAGGATCCCCCTCTGGATCTGTGGGGCCCCAAACTGGGACCGGGACTGAGGGAAACTGGGAGGGATCCAGGGGGAGGGAGTGGGAGATGGAGGGAGCAGGATCAGGTGGGGAGAACTGGGAGGAGTGGGAGGGACTGGGAGGAGCTGGGAAAAGCCAGGGGGAACTGGGAGGAGCTGGGAAAAGCCAGGGGGAACTGGGAGAACTGGGAGGGATTTGGGAGCCAGGAGGAGCTGGGGTTAACTGGGGTGACTGGAGTGGAGCTGGGGGAAATCAGAGAGCAGGACACGGGGGAACTGGGAAACTGGGGAAACTGGGAGGATTGAGGGGAGCTGTGGGCAGCTGGGGGATTTGGGGGTGGGTGGGAGGAAACTGGGGAAAATTTGGGGGGATTCGAGAGGAGCTGAGCAGGACTGGGTAGAGACAGGGAGAGCAGAAACCAGGGGGAACTGGGAGGACTGGTGGGAACTGGGGAAGAGCCAGGAGGAGCTGGGATGACTGGGATGGGTTGAGAGGAGCTGAGGGGGACCAGAGAGAGCAGGATATGGGGGAACTGGGGAAACTGGGGGGACTGGGAGGGACTGGGGGGAGCAGGAGGATCCAGGGGGGAACTGGGAGGACTGGGAGGATTGGGGAAGGGACTGGGAGGGAAAATGGGAAAATCCAGGGAAGGACTGGGAAAATTGGGGGGGGAAAACCTGGGGAGCCAGGAGGAACAGGACCAGGAGAAACTGGGGTGACTGGTGGGAACTGGGGAAAGAGCCAGGAGGAGCTGGGGTTGACTGGGATGGATTGGAGGGGAGCTGAGGGAAACCAGAGAGAGCAGGACACGGGGGAACTGGGGAAACTGGGAGGGACTGGGAGCAGGAACAGGAACCAGGAGAGCCAGGATGAACTGGGAGAGCCAGGGTTAACTGGGAGAACTGGACTGGGAGAACTGGGGGAATTGGGGAAAGAGCCAGGAGGAGCTGGGGTTGACTGGGATGACTGGGATGGATTGGAGGGGAGCTGAGGGAAACCAGAGAGAGCAGAACTGGGGAAACTGGGAGGGATTGGGAGCAGGAACAGGAACCAGGAGAGCCAGGATGAACTGGGAGAGCCAGGGTTAACTGGGAGAACTGGACTGGGAGGACTGGGGGGAGCTGGAGCAGCCCAGCGGGATCCCCTGCGCCAAAACCAACATTTCCCTGGAGCCGCCTTGCCAGGCCGGGGTGACCCTTGGCCGTGGGGACAGCGAGGGGACAGCGAGGGGACAAATTCCATACCTGCCACCACCCCCCACCTTGGGAGCCCCCGCAGGGAATCCAGATGTGCGTCCCCAACATCTGTCCGGCGCTGAGAAACGACACTGGGGGGACCTCGGGAATGTTCCGGGAGCAGCCGGGATTCCCAAAGCTTTTCCCCACGGCGCTTCCCCTCCCCCAGCCAAAGAAAACCAGCCTGTGTTGACTCAGGTGTCACCGCGGTGTCCCCGCCGAGCCCAGATTTATTTAATTTGTCCTTTCCCTTCAACTTTTCACGCCAGGAAAGGGAAGGAGGGAAATGCTGGAGGGGGAATCAGCCCCATCAGCCTCCTCTTCCTCCCGCTCCCTGCACGGAAATTTCCAGGGAATGCGGAATTTTGGGGTCCCGCCGCAGGACGAGTGATTTATTCCCGCTGTTCCCATCGCTGTTTTCCTCTCCCACACCCAAATTCCCGGTTATCGCGCCGCCCATCCCACATTCCATCCTCCTGGGCATGGAACGAGCCCCATCCCCCCGCACTCCGCTCCACCCGCCCTGGGAATGCGAGCGGGACACGCGGAGGGGGGAAAGGGGAGTGGGCTTTGTCCCGGGAAAGTTCTAATTCCCAGGAAAAGGCTGGTCCAAGGAGGATGGAGGTCCCCTGGAAAGTTCTCATTCCCAGAAAGGTTCTCATTCCCAGAAAGGTTCTAATTCCCAGGAAAATGCTGGTCCAAGGAGGATGGAGGTCCCCTGGAAAGTTCTCATTCCCAGGAAAGTTCTCATTCCCAGAAAGGTTCTAATTCCCAGGAAAAGGCTGGTCCAAGGAGAATGGAGGTCCCCAGAAAAACTCTCATTCCCAGGAAATTTCTCATTCCCAGGTGGATGCTGGTCCCAGGAGGATTCCGGTCCCCTGGAAAGTTTCCATTCCCTGAAAATTTCACATTCCCAGGAAAGTTCTCCTTCTCTGGAAAGCTCTAATACCCACGTGGATGCTGGTCAAGGAGGATGGTGGTCCCCTGGAAGGTTCTCATTCCCAGGAAATTTCACATTCCCAGGAAAGTTCTCATTCCCAGGAAAGTTCTCATTCCCTGGAAAGTTCTCATTCCCTGGAAAGTTCTCATTCCCAGGAAAGTTCTCATTCACAGGAAAGTTCTCATTTCCAGAAAGGTTCTCATTCCCAGGAAAAGGCTGGTCCCAGGAGGATGGTGGTCTCCAGAAAAATTCTCGTTCCCAGGTGGATGCTGGTCCAAGGAGGATGGTAGTCCCCAGAAAAACTCTCATTCCCAGGAAATTTCTCATTCCCAGGAAAATGTTGGGCCAAGAAGGATGATAGTCCCCTGGAAAGTTCTCATTCCCTGGAAATTTCACATTCCCAGGAAAGTTCTGATTCCCAGGAAAGTTCTGATTCCCAGGTGGATGTTGCTCCCCAACAGGACGCTGATCTCAAGTGGACCCTGGTCTTCAGGAAGGTTCTCATTGCCAGGAAAATGCTGGTCCCAGGAGGATGGTGGTCCCCAGAAAAGTTCTCATTCCCAGGAAATTCCTCGTTCCCAGGAAGGTTCTCATTCCCAGGAAATTCCTCATTCCCAGGAAGGTTCTCATTCCCAGGTGGATGCTGGTCCCAGGAGGATTCTGGTCCCCAGGTGGGTCCTGGTTCTCAGGAAGATGCTCATTCCCAGATCCCAAATCCAGGAACCCACTGGGACTGGCACAGATCCCAAACCCAAAATCCCACCAGGACTGGCACAGATCCCAAATCCTGAAACCCACTGGGACTGGCACAGATCCCAAACCCAAAATCCCACCAGGATTGGCACAGATCCCAAATCCAGGAACCCACTGGGACTGGCACAGATCCCAAATCCAGGAACCCACTGGGACTGGCACAGATCCCAAATCCAAAATTCCACCAGGATTGGCACAGATCCCAAATCCTGAAACCCACTGGGACTGGCACAGATCCCAAATCCAGGACCCCCCAGGCCTGTCCCAGCCTGTCCCCAGTGACCCCCAGCGGGGTCGGGGACATTTCCCAGCGGGTGGCACAGCCGGGGGGGCTCCGGGGGCTGTGGGATCCCCCTGCTGAGTCAGCACCGCGCCGGGAGGGACGAGATCCCCCAGGGCACTTCCCACAGCGGGCACAGGCCGGGCAATGACCCCGATGGCCACCAGGGCCAGCCTCGGGCCACCAGGGCCACCAGGGCCACCAGGGCCACCACCCCGGGTGTCTTCACTCCCGCTCCAGGGGAGCTGGATCAGCCTCTCCATCCCCACAGCTGCAAATTCCTTTGGGAATTTCCTCTCCTTCCTTTAGGGCACCTCCCGCTGTCCCAGGTGGATCCAGCCTGGCCTTGGGCACTGCCAGGGATCCAGGGGCAGCCACAGCAAATCTGGGAATTCCATTCCAGGCAGGAATTCCTTCCCAAGATCCCAGCCCAATCTCCCCTTTCCCTGTGTCCTGTCCCCAGTCCCAGCTCTCCTGGAGCCCCTGCAGGTCCTGCAAATTCATCCCAGATCCTTCCCTTCTCCAGGGGAACATTCCCAACTTTCCCAGAGCAGAGGGGCTCCAGAATCCTGGAATGGGTTGGGTGGGAAGGGACCTTAAATCCCATCCCATTCCCACCCAGGGACACCTCCCACCATCCCAGGGGGATCCAGCCTGGCCTTGGGCACTGCCAGGGATCCAGGGGCAGCCACAGCAAATCTGGGAATTCCAGCCCAGGCAGGAATTCCTTCCCAAGATCCCAGCCCAATCTCCCCTTTCCCAGTGGGAGCCATTCCCTGTGTCCTGTCCCTCCCTGCCTTGTCCCCAATTCCAGCTCTCCTGGAGCCCCTGCAGGGACTCTGAGCATTCCCTGCAATTTTCCCTTCTCCAGGGGAACATTCCCAGCATTCCCTGGACAACCAGGATCCATCCTGGTGCCATGGGAGGACAAACACCATCACTCCCAACATTCCCCTTTCCTTCTTTCCCAGTTTTCCCACTGAGCACGGAGCCGGCACGATCCGGGATATCCCGGGGTTGGGCTGGGCTCGATTTTCCCGCAATTCCCCCAATTCCCAGCACAATCCCAGGGTGAGGGCAGAGCCGCCCTCCATTCCACCCAAGACACAACAAAAACATTCCCAATTTTCAGCACCAATCCCACAGGGAACAAAACCAACCCCAAACGCGGAGAGCTCGGGGTGCCCCAAACCCAGCCCGGCCCCCAAATCCCGGAATGAGGGAGAAGCTGCTGCTGTCGCCACTTCCCAAAAAAAGCGGGGCAGGGACACGGGGAGGGGGAAGTGCTGCGGGTTGGGGCTCCGCACCCTCCCCCGCGGATAAAGGGAGGGCCCTGGGGGGGGACAGGCGGCGTCCCCGTGTCACCGCTCCGGAGGTGGCACTGCCGGAGCCAGCGCCAGGTAACGCCGCGGGTCCCCAGGGGGAAAGGTTGGGAATTCTGGGCACAGAGATTGGGAATTCTGGGCACTGGGGGGGTTGGAAGGGTTGGGAATTCTGGGCACGGGGGGGGTTGGAAAGGTTGGGAATTCTGGGCACAGAGATTGGGAATTCTGGGCACTGGGGGGGTTGGAAGGGTTGGGAATTCTGGGCAGAGAAGGTGGGAAAGGTTCGGAATTCTGGGCACGGGGGGTGGGAAAGGTTGGGAATTCTGGGTACAGGGTGGTGGGAAAGGTTGGGAATTCTGGGCACAGGGTGGTGGGAAAGGTTGGGAATTCTGGGTACAGGGGGTGGGAAAGGTTGGGAATTCTGGGCACGGGGGTGGGAAAGGTTCGGAATTCTGGGTACAGAGATTGGGAATTCTGGGCACAGAGGGTTGGAAAGGTTGGGAATTCTGGGCACAGAGATTGGGAATTCTTGGACACAGGGGGTGGGAAAGGTTGGGAATTCTGGGTACTGGGGTGGGAAAGGTTGGGAATTCCAGGCACAGAGATTGGGAATTCTGGGCACAGGGGGTGGGAAAGGTTGGGAATTCTGGGCACAGAAGGTGGGAAAGGTTGGGAATTCTGGGCACGGGGGGTGGGAAAGATTGGGAATTCTGGGTGGTGGGAAAGGTTGGGAATTCTGGGCACAGGGGGTTGGAAAGGTTGGGAATTCTGGGCACTGGGTGGTGGGAAAGGTTGGGAATTCTGGGCATAGAAGGTGGGAAAGGTTTGGAATTCTGAGCACAGAGATTGGGAATTCTGGGCACAGAAGGTGGGAAAGGTTTGGAATTCTGGGCACAGAAGGTGGGAAAGGTTGGGAATTCTTGGACACAGGGGTTGGGAATTCTGGGTGGGTTGTGGAGAATCTTTTTGGGATGAGCCTCGTCCGTCTCCTGCCAGGAGCCAGGGAAGTGCCTGGAACTCCAGGAATCAGATCCAGGCTTGGAGGGGGTCACATCCATCCCTCATCCCGAGGAATGGTGTCCCATCATCCCACAGTCCCTCTTTCTCTTTGGGTTTTGGGATGTGATGGAGCTGAAGGGTCCCACACCGGGAATGTCCCCTCTCCATGCTCATTCCTGTGCCAAAAAATTCCTTTTAAACTGCAGGAATAGGTGGGGGATTGGGGGAAAATTCCTCCCTCTGCTGGTGGGAATGTTCTGGAATGGAATTCCCAGAGATTTGTGGCTGCCCCATTCCTGGAGGTGTCCAAGGCCAGGCTGGACAGGATTTGGGATAATGGGAAGTGTCCCTGCCCTTGGGAATGAGTTGAGATTTCAACCCCTCCCATCCCACAAATCCCATTTAAGGGACAGGGACACTTCTCCTTTCCCAGGCCGCTCATCCAGCCCCACACCCAAAGTGTTTCCCTAGAAATCTGGGAATTCCAGGAGCATTCCACAGGCTCCTGTTGGGATCCCTCGCGATCCCATCCCGCCCTGAGCAGCCCCAAGGAACCGAAACCGGGAGAAACCCCAGAGAAGAAACGAAACTTGGCCCCAGCACGAGTCGGGGGCTGGACCCCGGCTCTTCCTTCCTCTTCCCGCACTAATCCCGTGACAATTGGCGGGTTTGCACCGTCCCCCCTCCCAGCACCGACACCCAGGGGCCACCCCCGCCACGGGCTGTGCTCGTGGGCTGGGAAAAATCCCGAGCAAAGCTCCCCGGAGCGGGAAACCCACCCCGAAATCCAAGGAGCGGCGAGGAAATTGGAGACAGATGTGGGGAAAGGAGGGGTGGGAGAGGGAGGGGAGGGGATGGGGGAGAGGGAACGGCCGGAGCGGGGGGTGGGAGAGGGAGGGGAGGGGATGGGGGAGAGGGAACGGCCGGAGCGGGGGGTGGGAGAGGCCGCGTTCCTCAAATCCGGGAGGGCTCGGGGGAGGATCTGCGCTCCCAGCGCTCTGAGCGCTGCTTTCCCTGGGACTGGGGGAAAATTCCGGGTGGAATTGTTCTGGTTTGTCACCGGGAGATGAGGGGCGAAACTGAAAGGAATGTCAGGAGTTTGTCTGGAGCTGCAAAAAGCAGCTTTTAATAGTTCTCTGTTTATTTTTGATTTTCCTCTTCTTTTCCTTTTCTTAGTTTCCTCTTCTGTTTCTTGGTTTTTCTTTTCTCAGTTCTTCTTTTTTTTTTTTTTTTTTTCTTTTTTTTTTTTCTCCTTTGCTTTTTTATTTTTCTCCTTTCCTTTTTTATTTTTCTCCTTTCCTTTTCCTTTCCCTTTCCCTTTTTCCTTTTCCTTTTTTCTTTTTTCCTTTTTTCATTTTTTTTCCCTTTTCCCCTTTTCCCCTTTTTCCCCTTTTTCCCTTTTTCCCTTTTTCCCTTTTTCCCTTTTTCCCCTTTTTCCCCTTTTTTTTTCCCTTTTTCCCTTTTTCCTTTTTCCCTTTTTTTTCCCCTTTTCCTTTTTTTTTCCCTTTTTTTTCCTTTTTTCCCTTTTTTCCCCTTTTCCCCTTTTTCCTTTTTCCCTTTTTTCCTTTTTTTTTCCTTTTCCCTTTTTTCCTTTTTCCCTTTTTCCTTTTTTCCTTTTTTTCCTTTTTCCTTTTTTCCCCTTTTCCCTTTTACTTCCTTCTTCTCCTTTTCCCCTTCCCCTCTTCCCTTTTCCCTTCCCTTTTTATTTTCCTCCCCATGCTGGGGACTGTTCTAATTCCAGCAGGATTTATCCCACCCATCCCAAGATCCTCAGCCACCTCCTCTTGTCCCCAGGGTCCCCTGTGCTGTCCCCGTGTCCCCTGGCAGTGTCACCATGCGCCTGCCCCGCTGCCTCGTGCTCCTGGCCAGCCTCGTCCCGCCAGGTACGGGGACAATGACACCCTTGGGATTGTCCCCTGCGGGACCGGAGGCTGGGAATGACCCTGCCATGGGTGTGGGTGGGAATTTGGGGGATCCCACGGCTGCTCCTGGGGGGATTTGCTGTGATCCCACACTGCTGGCGGGCAGGGATGGGTGACAAGGGGACAGCCAGGCCGTGGCAGCAAGGACAAGGAGCCGGGCTGAGTGAGGAAAGGGGGCGGGGAAACAAATTCCCGAGGCCAGGGGGTCGCTTTCCCCTTTTTGCTCATTATTTCGGCTCGGAAGACCCAGCTTTGCCCAGTTATCTCCCCCTTCTCCACCCCAGAACCTCCTTTTGAGGGGGTTCATCCCAAATCCCGCCGCCTCTCCCACCCTCCCTGTCAGGGACAGGTGACAACGTGTCCTGGGGGGACGTGGGGACACTTCAGGCTGCTGATCCCGATTTTCCCTGGCACAGCCCTCGCCTCCTGGGGGGTCTCCTACCCCGAGTCGCTGCAGGCCACCACGGGGTCCTGCCTGCTTGTCCCCTGCACCTTCAGCTACCCCGAGGATGTGACAACCGCCGACGGCATCGTGGCCATCTGGTACAAGGACTACGACAGCCAGCGGACGCTGGTGTTCCACTCCGCCACCCCCCAGGATGTGGATCCCCGTTTTGGGGGTCGTGCCCAGCTCCTGGGGGACCCCAGGGCCCGGAATTGCACCCTGCTGCTGCGGGGGGTGACACCAGGGGACAGCGGCCCCTACAGGTTCCGCTTCGAGATCATCAACGGTGACCGCTGGTCGGCGTCGCGGGACGCGGCGCTGAGCGTTTCGGGTGGGTAAAACACCGGAATTCCCAAAAAAAAATTCCCTTTCCGTGTGCTCACCTGTGGGTACGCGGATTCTTTGTACCGAATAGACGGCGAGCAGGGACAAACTCATTAAAGCTGTATGAGCTAAATGTTGCATTTATTAAGGGTTAGAAACAGAGGGGTTTTTACAAAGGGTCGCTCTTTGGCAGCCCAGAGTAAAACAGCAAGTTAAATCAATGTGGTGAGAGGGGAGAGAAAGAGAGGAGAGAAAAGCGTGGGGGAAGCGTGAGAGGGAGAGAGGAGGGAGAGAGTAAAGCCAGAGAGAGAGCAGGAGAGAATAAAAGAAGAGAAAGCAAGAGAAAGGGAAAGAGCGAGAGAGGAAGGCAAAAGAGCAAGAGAGGCCGATTTCCTGTCTACAATACAATAAATCTTCTTCTACCATGAATATTCTAATTCCCTGTAACCAATGAGATACAAAATACAAATTCTACAACATTTGCATAGAACCTATAGGAGCCATGGTGTTAGCATAGCGGGTTGCATTTCAAACTGGAAAAACTAGTTTCTGTATCCTGGGGGGCTGACTCAGATTCTCGGGCCCACCCTGAGATAGAATGCATTGTTTAATTAGCGGGTAATTGACCTTAGCTGATAATTGACTCTATTGTCTGGTGGCTATTTAGTTTTGGTTTGATATATCGAAAGTAGCTTTCATTTCTATCATGTCCATGGATTCTATATTCCCAGAATCTGAGCATTTATATTTGTGAGATTTTCAGATTCACCCTTCCCAACGCTCACCCTGCCCTCTGCTCTCCATCCCAGAGGATCTGGAGCGTCCCAGTGTCACCAACGAGGAGCTGACGGAGGGACAAAGATCCACCTTGGAGTGCTCCACGCCCTACGTCTGTCCCGGGGGTGACATCGCCCTGCGCTGGCAGGGCTACGACCCGCGGCTGTCCGAGGTGTCCGGCCGTGTCCAGCTGGACACCAGCGGGGTCAGGCGCCGGGTGACCCTGACCAGCTCCTTCTCCTGGAAGGACCACGCCAAGCGGCTGCTCTGCGAGGTTTCTGCTGGATCCAAGAGGGCGAGCACGGAGCTGGTGCTGCGGGTCAGGCGTACGTGGGGTGGGGACAGGGGACACTTCTGCCACTGCCACCACGTCCCCACAGCGTTTTCCTCCTGCTTCCTCCTCCTTCCTTTTCCTCCTCCTTGGCCACATCTGTCCTTTAGGTGCCACATCCTGTCACGATCCACTCAACACGAGTGGGAGCCGTGATGGTTCGTTCAACCCCAGGGTTGAGAACACAAAAAGCAGAGACTCAGGTTTTATTCAGCAGCAGGCAGCAATGCAGTTTATTGTGTGAAAACAATTCAGTTTTGTGGTAGAAGAGAGAGAGAGAGGTAAATGAAATGAAGTAAAAGGGGAGAGACGGAGAGATGGGATGAGAGAAAGGGTGGGGAATAGCTGCCAACAGAAGGGACGAGTCCTCAAGTCGTCCGACCATGGACGCATCTTCAATCCATGGGGAGAAAGAGATCTCAAAGTTCAGGAAAGTCACTTTTATAGTCCTTTTCCAAAGCGAGTGGTCTCTGGCCCAAAGGTGGGGAGATTTATGGGCTATTGTATGTGGAGATCATTGCTCCAACAAACAGGGGCAGGAGCAGGGAGCTATAACCAGCACCCTGCTGAGAGCAGCGTGCCAGGGCAGCACCAGGGCAGCACCAGGGACAGGCACAAACAGCCCTGGGCAGCACCAGGGACAGGCACAAACAGCCCTGGGCAGCACCAGGGACAGCCACAAACAGCCCTGGGCAGCACCAGGGACAGGCACAAACAGCCCTGGGCAGCACCAGGGACAGGCACAAACAGCCCTGGGCAGCACCAGGGACAGGCACAAACAGCCCTGGGCCAGCACCAGGGACAGGCACAAACAGCCCTGGGCAGCACCAGGGACAGTCACAAACAGCCCTGGGCAGCACCAGGGACAGCCACAAACAGCCCTGGGCAGCACCAGGGACAGCCACAAACAGCCCTGGGCAGCACCAGGGACAGGCACAAACAGCCCTGGGCCAGCATCCACCTGGGCCAGGCCAGAGCTCAGCTCCAGAGCAGCGGTGGGGTCCGGGGTCTCAGTCTCTGACGATGGTCGTGAGGCAGATCAGAGAAATTCAGAGCGACTTTTCCACGCTCCCCTCCCTTTTTCCCTGTCCCAGGGTGGTGGCAGCGCCCTGTGCCCACCACGCCCCTCTGTCCCGCAGACACCCCCAAGGACACCCAGGTGTCGCTGAGCCCTTCCTCGGGGAACATCGGCGCGGGTGACAACGTGACCCTGAGCTGCCAGGTGGGCAGCAGCCACCCGCCGGTCTCGGGGTGGCGCTGGTACAAGGACGGGGTGGCCGTGGGCACCGAGCGGGTGCTGGCCCTGCGGGGCGTGCGCCGGGAGGACCACGGGCGGTACCACTGCGAGGCCCAGAACGCCCTCGGCACCGGGGTGTCGCCTCCTGTCACCCTCCGCGTGTTCTGTGAGTGCCGCGGGAGCTCGGAGGGGCGGGACAGGGCTGAGGGTCCCAGGTTGGGATGGAGGTGCGGGAATTGGGGTGACCCCGTTGTGTCCCTTGTCTTTGTGACCCCAGAAAACAGGGAGGGGTTTCCAGCCCAGCAAAGATGGGAAGGGCTTGGGAGCTTGTGGAGAAGGGATTTTATGGATCATTCCCACCCCTGCCATGCTCAGGGGCGCTTCCTGCTATCCCAGGTGGATCCGGGACACTTCCTGGGATCCAGGGCCAGCCCCTCCACACTCCCACAGGGAAGGGAAGAGGCTCCTCTTCCCACCAGATCCTGCAGCAAAGACAAATCCCAGCCTTCCCCGCCTGAGCTGGAATCCCACCGGGAGCACCTCTCCCCCCCTGCCCACCCTGAGGGGTGAAAGACCCTTCCCCACCCACCATGAGCGGGCTTTGCTCTAAACCCAGGTGTCCCCAGCTGGTGGCAGGGGACAAACCCAAACGTCCCCCAGCTCTGTTGTCACCCCTGAGGGACCCCCATCTTCTCCCAGGCTCTGGGATGGGGGAGTTGGGGTGGAGGTTCCATTTTCCTGTCCCCAGGACCATCCTGAGCGTGTCCCTCCTCCCTCAGCCGCCGAGATCTCGGCCATCCCCGCGGCCGAGGTGCGCGAGGGGACGGCCACCACCTTGTCCTGCGATGTCCCCGGGCGGGAGGGACATCCCGAGGAGCTGAGCTACACCTGGTACAAGAACGGGGCGTGGCTCAAGGAGGGCCCGGCCCACACCCTGCTGCTCCCCGCCGCCAGCGCCGCCGACGCCGGCTACTACTCCTGCCAAGTGACCAACAGCCAGGGCAGTGACACGGCCCAGGCCATCAGCCTCAGCGTGACGTGTGAGTGCCACCAGCTCCTGCCACGTGGCACGGTGCAAACCGCCCAAAATCCAGGAAATCCTAAAAAAAAATTCATGGCAAATCCTCGCTGAGTGCCCCATGGGCAGGTAGGGGAGGACAGGGGGGTTTAGCCCTGCTGGTTGAATTTTATGGGAATACAACAAATTTTGGCCGTGTGAAGGTGGCATTAAGTGACATTTGGGACAGCATCTCCCACTATTCCCCTCCATTCCATAAGATCTGGGGAGGTTTCTCATGGAGAATCCATCAGGATAAGAACAGCTCAGTGGGTTTTGAAGGGGAAAACAACCCAGCCATGGGTTGGTTGCAACAATTTTGGGGTAAATCTGAGCCGGTGACATGCAGGGCAAGCAAATGGTGACATCCAGGCTGGCTGGGGGGACACTTCCCATCTCTGGAAGTGCCCAAGGTTAGACGGGGCTTGGAGCCACCTGGGATCGTGTCACTGCCCATGGGACCAGCTGGGATTTAATGTCCCCTCCGGGATTTTCCCAACCTCCACATCCTCTCCCATCCCACAGATCCACCCCGAACTCCCACCCTCACGCTCTTCCAGGAGACCCAGGGTGGCCGGCGGGTCATTGTCCGCTGCACCGTGGACAGCCACCCTCCGGCCACCCTGACCATTGACCGTGACGGCGCCGTGCTGGCCACCAGCGGGGCGCAGGTGGCCACCCTGGGCCAGCGGCTCGGTGTCACCGCCTCCCGCAATTCCCTGCGGCTGGAAATGCGGGATGCAGGACCCCGGGAGGGCGGGAATTACGGCTGCACCGCCAGCAACGTCCACGGCAGCGCCAGCGCCACCAAGGCCCTGCAGATCCGCGGTGAGTCCCGCGGTGACGGCGGGTTTGGGGTGACCGTGAACCCCCAGAATTCGGGACATTGGGGACATTGGTGTCCTGGGGGCTGTGTGGGGTCTCCTTCTCAGCTTTTGGAGCTGGAGATGCTCCCAGGTTTTTTTGCCAAAAAGTTCAGTAAATTTGTCCAAACTTTTCTGCCCTGTTCATCCCCACCTGTCGCTGGCCCCTGAGCCCAAAGTCTGGATAATTTGGGGTGACAGAGGCAGCAGAAGGAGAGGAAAGTCCCCCATATCCATGTCCAAGAGGAACATCCTTTAGGATCCCAAAAAAACCCAAAAATGACTTCTAAGTCCAATTTCAAAAAACCAAACCTGGAACCTAGTGCAGAACTGAAAGTCGGACAAGGCCCAGCCAGTGGGAAGAGGGGACAGGGACTGTCCTGGAAAACTCACCTGGATAAACCTGGAAAAAGCGGGAAAGGGTCAGGAAAGGTCCCATTTGACTGTGCAGTGTCCCCAGAGAGTGTCACCCCTCAAAGACCCCACAGGCTCCAGAGAGGGAGGGGATTTGGGGAAGCCAAACAGGGAATTGCAGCTGGGAGGATCCACGGGAAGGATTTTCCTCTGTCCTGGTTTGCAGGACAGGTGTCTGCCAGTAAAGGCAGGAGCTTCTCTTTGAAATGGAGAATGGAAACTCCCTCCCTCCAAATTATTATTATAATTTTGAAATTAAGGGGCTCTCAGGCGAAGAGATGGGAATTAGGAATAACAGTTCTGTACTAGGAAAATTAAAATAGAAATGCAGTATTACAAAGAACAATCCCAAACCCTGCCAGAGTCAGAATCCAAGCTGGCACCCGTCAGTCAGTCAGGGTGTTGGCACAGTCCCATTCCATGGTGGCTGCATCCTCCTGCAGTGGCAGATGTGGCTCAGCTGGAGCAGTGCTCCTGGAGAAGGGGCAGTTTCCTCTGAAGGTGCAGGGATGATGTGGAAAGGTCTGGCTTTCCTCTGGAATCCAGTGGCAAAGGCTGCTCTGCTGTTCCAAATGTCAGTTTTTCTCTGGGTAAGAAAGGCTTGGCTCCTCCCCTGGCTGGAGCATCTCCCATGGGATGATGGAATTTTATCAGCCATGCACTGGGACTCAATGGCCATGAACAGGAGATCTCTCCTGGAGGGAGGATGGGCTGTGGGAGAGATAAAGATGATTGCCCACTGGTTTAAAGCTGCCCATGAGCAGGAGATATCTCCAGGGAAAAAAAGATCACTGCCATTAACAGGAGATAATTCCCACAGAGATAAGAATCGCTGCCACACCCAGTTTTTAACAATGGCCCATTAACAGGAGATATCTCCTGAATTATGGGTGGGGCATGGGAAAGATAAAGATGACTGCTCCACCTGGTTTTTATCACCTGGCCCATGAACAGGAGATCTCTCCTGGAGGGAGGATGGGCTGTGGCAGAGATAAAGATGATTGCCCCAGCTGGTTTAAAGCTGCCCATGAGCAGATAATGTGTGCCAGGAGATCAGGGGCACTGCCCCACACCATGGGGACAGAATTCCCATTGCTACCACATCAACCCAACACAGGGTCCTTCCCTGATGTCCCTCTCCCTCCTCTCCTCCAGCTGCGGGGCTCCTGGTCCAGCCCTCGGCGGAGGTGGCGGAGGGGACAGCGGTCACCCTGACCTGCGTGGGGACAGGGGACACGGCAGAAGAGCCGCTCTACACCTGGTACAGGAACGGACGGAGGCTCCAGGAGGGCTCATTCCCAACCCTGGAATTCCCGTCCGTCCACGGCGACGATGCCGGAACCTTCCAGTGCCAGGTCCGGAGCAGGAACGGCAGTGACACGTCAGAGGCTGTCCCGCTCCGAGTGTTCTGTGAGTGAGAATTCCAGAGGGAATTCCTGGGCCTGAGCTGGGGCTGCTCCCACCCTGAGGCTCCCCCCATCCCCACCCACCACGGCCAAGGAGCTCTTGGGCGGGAATGTGGGGACAGGGAAACTTTCCTTTTGGTGGGTAAATCCGGGAGGAGGAATTCGGAGGATTTTCAGAACTATAAATGGTCATAAAACAACGAATGGTTTGGATTTGGGGACCCCAAAGCTCGTCTCATTCTGACCCCTCTGCTGTGGGCAGCGACACCTCCCACTAAACCAGGTCCAACCTGGATATCCAAGAGTTTCTCAAGCACCACTGGGAGCATCAATCCCTTGGATTTTGAGGATTTTCCCAGTGGTGGCTTGTCCCTGGTTTGGGTTGGGAGGGACCTCAAAGCCCTTTTTATTCCAACCCCTCTCCCCTTGGCAGGGACACATCCAGATTTAAAAAAAATAAAAAAATAAAAAAATATATATATATATTCCCAAATAAAAACTCCCATCCAACCTGGATGCTCAGGAGGTGCTGGAAGCATCAACCCCTTGGATTCTGGGAATTTCCCAACCTCACGGATCCGTTTTTTCCCCCACAGACCCCCCGAGGCAGCCGGTGCTGAGCTCGTTCCTGCAGAGCCGGGGCGGGCGCCTGGGCATCATCCAGTGCTCCGTGCAGAGCGATCCCGAGTCCAGCCTCACCCTCCAGAGAGGGGACAGTGTCATTGCCTGCACCCAGGGATGTCCCCAAGCCACCACCAGCCCCAGGGTCCAGGTCACCAGGTCCTACAACAGCCTGAAGGTGGAAATCCGGGATGTGGTGGTGGAGGATGAGGGGATTTACGTGTGCCAGGCTAAGAATTCCCGAGGAAGCGCCAGCTCCGCCCTGGATTTCAAGGCTGACAGTGAGTGGGGACAGGTGACAGGGGATGGGAGACAGGATTGTGGCATCTGGGAATGTCCTGGGAGAGGGGAGCATGGAAAGGGAATGCTGGGGAAGGAAGCAAGCTCGGGAGATGGTGGCAGGAGGAGCAGAAATGCCACACGGAAATGCCACACGGAAATGCCACACGGCCACAAAATTCAGACGTGGTGGCTCCCCCATGACATTCCAGCCCCTGGCAGGGATTCCCTGGCTGTGTGTGACAGGAACACCGAGCAAAGCGTGGCTAAGGGATGTCCCTGGGTTGGTGGCACTGTCAGGCTCGGAGCTGTCCCCGCCATGGCACTGTGGCATCAGCTGGAATTTGCCCCATGGGGCAGCCACGCTGTCCTGTGGTGGCTTTGTTGACACAGACCCCGTGTCCTCCTGCCCACAGCTGCCAATGTCACCGTGTCCCCATCCCCCCGCGTGCTGGAGGGTGACAATGCCACCCTCACCTGCCACCTGAGCAGCGGCTCCACGGCTGTCCCCAATGTCACCTGGTACCACAACGGGCAGCAGATCCCCGAGGGCTCGGGCACCTCGCTGGTGCTGCGGCCGGTGGCCAGCAGGGACGCCGGGCTCTACCGGTGCCGGGCCAGCACCGCGGGCGGCAGCCGGAGCTCTCCTGATGTGCTCCTGGATGTGCTGTGTGAGTCCCTTTCCCCTTTCCTCTTTTCATTTTCCCTTTCCTTTTCCCTTTCCTTTTCCCTTTCCTTTTCCTTTTCCTTTTCCCTTTCCCTTTCCCTTTCCCTTTCCTTTTCCCTTTCCTCTTCCCTTTCCTCTTCCATTTCCTTTTCCCTTTCCTCTCTTCCTTTCTCTTCTTCCCTTTCCTCTTCTCCTTTCCTCTTTCCCTTTCCTTTTCCTTTTTTTCCTTTTCCTTTTCCTTTTTTTTTCCCTTTTCCCTTTTCCCTTTTCCTTTTCCCTTTTCCCTTTTCCCTTTTTCCCCTTTTTCCCTTTTTTTCCCCTTTTTCCCCTTTTTTCCCTTTTCCCCTTTTCCCTTCCCCTCCCCCTTCCCTTCTCCCTTTTTCCCTTTTCCCTTTTCCTCTCCCCTCCCCTCGTCACCTCCCAGAGCCCCAGAGCAGTGACCCCTCCCCAGGGCCCCTCTCCCGGTGCCATTCCCGGCCTCTCACCGCATCCCCCTCACAGACCCTCCCCGGGCCCCTCTCCTGACGGCTTTCCTGGAGGCCGAGCGGGGCTCCCTGGCCATCTTCCAGTGCTCCGTGGCCAGCAACCCCCCGGCCCAGCTGGCCCTGCTGCGGGACCAGGAGCCCGTGGCCACCAGCGCCGGCGGGAGCGGCCCACGGGTCACCGTCTGGGCTGTCCCCAACTCGCTGCGGGTGGAGATGCGGGAGGTGACACCGGCGGACGATGGCAGCTACCGGTGCACGGCCACCAACGCGCATGGCTCGGCCGAGCAGCAGCTGCACCTGCGCGTGCAAGGTGGGAGCCGGGATCCGGATCCGGATCGGGATCGGGATCTGGGGGATCGGGAGCTGTGGATCGATCGGGGATCCGGGATCCGGGATCCAGGGGATCCAGAGCTGGGATCCGGATCCAGGATCGGGGATCCGGGATCGGGGAGCCGGGATCCAGGATCGGGGAGCCGGGATTGGGGATCGGGGAGCCGGGATCCGGGAGCTGGGATGGGAGCGGCTCGTCCCGTGGGAACGACCACGTGTGTGCGCTCCCACCAGTGCCACCAGATCCCACCAGTGCCAACAGATCCCTCCCAGTGGCACCAGACCCCACCAGTGCCACTAGATCCTACCCAGTGCCACCAGATCCCACCAGTGCCAACAGATCCCTCCCAGTGACACCAGATCCCACCAGCGCCACCAGATCCCACCCAGTGCCACCAGATCCCTCTCGGTGCCACCAGATCTCACCCAGTGCCACCAGATCCCACCAGTGCCACTAGATCCCACCAGTGCCACCAGATCCCTCCCGGTGCCACCAGATCCCACCAGCACCACCAGATCCCTCCCAGTGTCACCAGGTCCCTCTCAGTGCCACCGGATCCCACCCAGGCATCAGAGAGATTCATCCATGGGAATGACCACTTGTCTGTGCTCCCAGTGCCACCAGATCCCTCCCACTCACACCGGATCCCATCGAGTGTCACCAGATCCCTCCCAGGGATCAGAGTGGCCCATCCTATGGGAATGACAAAGTGTGCATGCTCTCAGTGCCACCAGATCCCACCCAGTGCCACCAGATCCCGCCCAGTGCCACCCCCTGCCCTTATTCCACACTCAAGATTCCCATGGAGGATTTGGGGGATAAATTTTAAGGGGACAGGGAACACCAATGTCACATGGGAGCTGTCCCAAATCCTTGGAGAGTGGAAATGTCACACTCCACAGGTTATGGAAGTGATGAGAGGACACCAGGTCCCTCCCAGAGCCACCAGATCCCACCAGTGCCACCAGATCCCTCCCGGTGTCACCAGATCCCTCCCGGTGCCACCAGGTCCCACCTAGGGACCAGGGTGGCACATCCCATGGGAACGACCACATACCTGCAATCCCAGTGCCACCAGATCCCTCCCAGTGCCACCAGATCCCTGGGGGACAGGGAGCACCAATGTCACATGGGAGCTGTCCCAGATCTTTGCACAGAGTGGGAATGTCACACCGTTATGGAGGTGACGAGGGGACACCGGCAGTGTTGAGCTCTGCCCTGTCCCCTCTGAGGTGGCTCTGTCCCTGCTGCAGCCACCCGAGTCCTGATCTCACCGTCCTCGGAGGTGCTGGAAGGTGACAACGTGTCGCTGACGTGCCAGGTGGCCGGAGAGCCACCGGGTGACACCGTCTACTCCTGGTACAAGGACAGCAAGTGGCTCCAGGAGGGTCCTGACCATGTCCTCGTGCTGTCCCCTGTCACCAGCGCCTGCCACTGAGGGGACCACTGCGCCGCCTGGCCCTCGGCCCCGCAGACCAGTAGGTCACCCGCTGTCACCCTGAGTGTCTGCTGTGAGTGGGACCGGCCAGGGGACAGAGGAGAGGGAATGGGATGGGATGGGATGGGATGGGATGGGATGGATGGATGGATGGGATGTGATGGGATGGATGGGATGGATGGGATGGGATGGATGGGATGGATGGATGTGGATAATGGGATGGATGGGATGGATAATGGGATGGGATGGACAATGGGATGGGATGGATGGATGATGGGATGGGATAATGGGATGGATGGGATGGGATGGGATGGGATGGGATAAATGGGATGGGATAATGGGATGGGATCAATGGGATGGGATCAGTGGGATCAGTGGGATCAATGAGATTGATGGGATCAATGGGATCGATGGGATGGGATCAATGAGATTGATGGGATCAACGGATCAATGGATGAATGGGATCAATGGGATCAATGGGATCAATGAGATTGATGGGATCAATGGGGTCAATGGGATGGGATGGGATCAGTGGGATCAATGGGATGGGATCAGTGGGATCGATGGGATGGGATGGATGGGATGGGATGGGATGGGATGGGATGGGATGGGATGGGATGGGATGGG
>JAREIS010000644.1:0-97800 GCA_030060385.1 Muscicapa striata striata
ACTGCTTCAGCTGAAACACACTTGCCACTGCAGGGGACTGTAGCCACCATTTGATTGGACTGGTACCAACACCCTGAGTGACAGGGTGTCAGGCTGTATTCTGACTCTGTCAGGGTTGGGATTGTTTTTGTTTTTGTTTTTGTTTTTTTTGTTTTTGTTTTTGTTTTTTTTTGTTTTTGTTTTTGTTTTTTTTGGTTTTGTTTTTGTCTTTGTTTTTAATACTGTAGTTCTATTTTAATTTTCCAAGTAAAGAAACATTATTCCTAATTCCTATATCTTTGCCTGAGTGCCCCTTAATTTCAGATTTATAATAATTCTGAGGGAGGGGTTTACATTCTCTATTTCAAAGAGAAGCTTCTGCCTTTATTGACAGATACCTTTCCTTAAAACCAGGACAGATTTTGGTGCCCAATGTGGGGCTTGAGGGCATTGAGAGATAAAAGGAGTAACCATTCTTGAATAACCTAATTTTTGTGTGTGCTGGATATAGAAACCTCATTAGGTGACATCATGTGGTCCAGCTTACCCTGGTTTGGGTGGCACGTGGTCATGGCTATACTTCTCCCATTTGCAGGCCCTTATCTAAACATGGGCCCTATAACTAAGGCTACTGTCTGTTATCCAGTTTGCTTTATGGGTTAATAAGGCGAGGAAATTTGTGGGTTTTTAACTTCCTTTGGAAGGCGGGTACATGGATTCAGGGCTGTCACACATTACCTGTATGTTTTTGGGGTTACTTTAATAAAGGCACCTCCTGTGAGGAAATTACACCAGGCCAAATTTTCTCCCAACCCTTCACCCAGTTTTTTGGGTCTACCCCACCAGTTTTTGAAGGGTTCAGATCTCCTCTGAATGTTAATGATACCATAGAGTGGCTGGTGTTGCTGATAGGCATGTTCTACTTAGCATTCAGAGACAAGAGGATATTGGCTTGGATAATAGCCCTGATACCTACTCCAGGAAACAGAGGTGCTGCCCCATAGCCTGACGCTGCCCAGGGACTAGGGATGCTGCCCCAGAGCATGACCCTACCCCAGAGACTAGAGATGCTGCTCCAGAGCCTGATGCTGCCCCAGGGACTAGGGATGCTGCCCCAGGGCCTGATGCTGCCCCACAGCCCACCGCAGAAATGAACCACCCATATTGGGTGTCGTTTCAGCTGAGGGAGATGCAAGACATGGGTCAGATGTTGAAGGAGCACTTTTCTCCAGCTGGTGAGAAACCCTCCCCCTGCCCTAAAGAGGGAGAGTCTGATGGTGTCGCAGTGGAACCCGTAGATGTTACACCTTTCCAGGTTCCAGCTGAACCACAGGGACAGCCACAGCCAGCAGCATTTGCCCCTGTGGAAACTAGAAAATCTAAAATTAAAACAAAGCACCTAAATAATAAGGATCAGTAAGGAAGACCCTCATAACCAGAAGAGGAGCCAGAAATTGAGATCGTCACTGTGTCCCTCTCTTACAAAAGTTTGCGTAATCTGCAAAAGACATTGTACGATGGGGCTGTGAGGCTTTTACAACTTGGTTACTCCGGGTCTGGGACCTTATGGGAACAGGTGTACAAGTGGATGGCACTGAGGCCAGGAATTTGGGACCCTTGACCCAGGACTCCGGTGCGAATCAAGTATTTGTATGGGAGCCAGGCCCCCTTCCCCTCTGGGAACAGCTTTTAATGAGTGTGAGAGAGAGGTTTGTCCACAGAGAGAGAATGCAGGAGCACCACCATAGAATGCACTGGAAGACCCTTGAAGAAGGGATCCAGCAGCTGAGGGAAGTGGCAGTATTGGAGGTACTCTTTGGGAGGGATGGACAGCATGACAATGACCCTGACAACGTCAGGTGCACAGGGCATATGTTGTGAATCTGGCAAACCTGGGGCCATCTCAATATACCACCTTCATTGCAATGATTAATGCTGATAACCACCAAGAGACAGTGGGTTCTGTTGCCAACAAGCTCAGAAATTTTGAGAGTGTGATCAATGGCCCAATGCAGAATCGTGTCTCTGCTGTTTTTAAGGAGCTCAAAGAAGAGTTTAAAGACGAGATGAGAGGGATGAGGGAGGAGATGAGGAAGATCAATGCAGCACCAGTTCGAGTCACAGGCCCCTAGGTTAGAGCCCAACGCCCTCCAGGTAGGGAGAGAGGGTACACCCCACGAGCTGATCTGTGGTTCTTTCTGCAAGGCCATGGGGAAGACATGGGAAAATGGGATGGGAAACCCACTTCTGTCCTGCCAGCACGGGTGTGTCAACTCAGGGAGGGAAGCACTAACCAAAGAAGTTCTACCAAAGTGAAGGTAGCCTCGACCTCCCATAACCAAGGCGCAGGATATTACAGAAAGGAAGATAATCTGTCAGATCTACTTGAAGGAATCTCTACTATGTATGCCCAGGAAGGAAATAATAACCAGGGCTAGAGGAGCCCTGCCTCTAGCCAGAGAGAGGCATGGGATAACAGAATCCATTGGATAGTGTGGGTGCGATGGCCTGGCACATCAAAGCCACAGAAACATAGAGTGTTAGTTGATACTGGTTCACAATGCACCCTGATACCACCAGAACATGTGGGGAAAGAACCTGCTTCCATTGCTGAGGTGACAGGGGGATCACAGGAATTCACTTTGCTGCAAGGTGAGGTTAGCCTGAAAGGGAAGGGGTGGCAGAAACATCCAGTAGTAACTGGCCCAGGGGCACCGTGCATTCTAGGCATAGACTTCCTCAGGAATGGTTACTACAAAGACCCAAAGGGACTCAGGTGGGCTTTTGGGATAGCTGCTGTAGTGGCTGAGAACATTAAGCAGTTGAACACCTTGCCTGGACTGTCAGAAAATCCATCTGCAGTAGGATTCCTGAAAGTGACAGAGCAACAGGTACCAATTGCCACCATGACAGTGCACCGGCAGTACCGGACAAATCAAGATGCTGTGATCCCCATCCACAAGATGATTCGTGAGCTGGAGAGCCAAGGGGTGGTCAGCAAAACCCACTCACCCTTCAACAGCCCCATCTGGTCTGTGCACAAGTCTGATGGAGAAGGGAGATTGACTGTGGAATATCGTGCATTGAATGAAGTGACTCCACCACTGGGCGCCGCCATGCCGGACATGCTGGAACTCCAATATGAACTGGACTCCAAGGCAGCAAGGTGTATGCCACCACTGACATTGTCAATGCATTTTTCTCCATTCCTCTGGCAGCAGAGTGCAGGCCTCAGTTTGCTTTCACCTGGAGGGGTGTGCAGTACACCTGGAACCAACTGCCCCAGGGGTGGAAACACAGCCCCACCATCTGCCATGGACTGATCCAGGCTGCACTGGAAAAGTGTGAGGCTCCAGAACATTTGCAGTACATCAATGATATCATTGTGTGGGGGAACACAGCAGTGAATGAATTTGAGAAAGGAAAGATGATCATCCAGATTTTGCTGGGAGCCGGCTTCGCCATTAAAAAGAGCAAAGTCAAAGGACCTGCCCGAGAGATCCAGTTCCTGGGAGTGAAGTGGCAAGATGGATGGCGCCAGATCCCCACTGAGGTCATCAATAAGATCACTGCAATGTCTCCACCAACAAGCAAGAAGGAAACACAAGCTTTCCTAGGTGCCATAGGCTTTTGGAGAATGCACATCCCTGAGTAGAGCCAGACTGTGAGCCCTCTCTACCTGGTCACCCGCAAGAAGAACGATTTCCACTGGGGCCCTGAACAGCAGCAAGCCTTCGCCCAGATCAAACAGGAGATCACTCATGCTGTAGCCCTTGGCCCAGTCAGGACGGGACCAGAGGTAAAGAATGCACTTTACTCTGCAGCCAGGAACCATGGTCTGTCCTGGAGCCTTTGGCAGAAGGTGCCTGGGGAAACTCGAGGCCGACCCCTGGGATTCTGGAGCAGAAGCTACAGAGAGTCTGAAGCCAATTGCACTCCCCCAGAGAATGAAATATTGACTGCCTACAAAGGAGTTCAAGCTGCCTCAGAGGTGATTGGCACAGAAGCACAACTCCTCCTGGCACCCAGACTGCCAGTGCTGGGGTGGATGTTTAAAGGAAAGGCTCCCTCTACCCACCATGCCACCGACGCCACATGGAGCAAGTGGATTGCCCTCATCATGCACTGCGCCCGTATTGGCAACCCAAATCGCCCTGGGATTTTGGAGATAATTACAAACTGGCCAGAAGGTGAAGATTTTGGTCTCGCTGAGGAGGAGGAGCAGAAATAAGTGACCCGGGCTAAAGAAGCTCCACCATACAATCAACTGCCAGCAGATGAAACGTGCTACGCTCTTTTCACCGACGGTTCCTGCCGCATCGTGGGAATGAACCGGAAGTGGAAAGCAGCCGTATGGAACCCCACACGACAGATTGCAAAAGCTACTCAAGAAGAAGGTGGATCAAATCAACTTGCTGAACTCAAAGCTGTTCAGCTGGCCTTGGACATTGCTGAGAGAGAGAAATGGCCAAAGCTCTACCTTTACACTGATTCATGGATGGTAGGCAATGTTCTGTGGAGTTGGCTGGAAAGGTGGAAAAAGACTAACTGGCAACGTAGAGGAAAGCCAATCTGGGCTGCTGATGAGTGGAAAGACATTGCCACTCGGGTAGAGAAGCTACCCGTGAAAGTCCGCCATGTGGATGCCCATGTTCCCAAGAGTCGGGCTAGTGAAGAACACCGGCACAATGAGCAGGTAGATCAGGCTGCACAGATAGAGGTGTCAAAGATAGACTTAGATTGGGAACACAAGGGAGAATTGTTCCTGGCTCGATGGGCCCATGATGCCTCAGGTCATCAGGGCAGAGACTCCACCTATAAGTGGGCACGAAACTGGGGGGTGGATCTAACCATGGACAGTATTTCCCAGGTTATCCATGATTGTAAGACATGTGCTTCCATCAAGCAAGCCAAGTGGGTGAAGGCCCTCTGGTATGGTGGACGATGGTTCAAATATAAGTACGTAGAGGCCTGGCAGATTGACTGTATCACACTGCCTCAGACCCACCAAGGCAAGCGCTATGTGCTGACCATGGTGGAAGCCACCACCAGATGATTTGAAACCTACCCTGTGCCCCATGCCACTGCTCAGAACACCATCCTGGGTCTCTAGAAACAAGTCCTTTGGAGGCATGGTACCCCTGAGAAAATTGAGTCAGACAATGGGACTCATTTCAAGAACCGTCTTGTTAGCACCTGGGCCAGAGAACAGGGCATGGAGTGGGTGTACCATATTCCCTACCATGCACCAGCGTCTGGGAAAGTTGGACGGTGCAATGGCCTGCTTAAAACCACCTTAAAGGCACTTGGTGGGGGGACTTTCAAGAACTGGGAGATTAATCTACGAAAGGCCACATAGTTGGTGAATATCCGAGGTTCCACTAACTGAGCAGGCCCTGCCCAATCTGAGCCCTTGGAAACACCAGATGGAGATAAGGTTCCAGTGGAACACCTGAGAGGTATGTTAGGAAAAACTGTTTGGGTGAACTCTGCCTCTGGCAAAGACAATCCTGTCCGTGGGGTGGTTTTTGCTCAAGGACCAGTTTGCACGTGGTGGCTGATGCAAAAGGATGGAGACTCGATGCATATCCCAAGGAGACCTTGCTCTAGGGTGAACTATCTATGATACTGTGCCTGTATTTGTAACTGCATGTATGTATATGATTTAAAAGTTTTAATTTGATGTAGCATGTTGGCATGGGAAAAAAATCGGGGTGGATAATGTTGGGGGTTGTCCCAATTTAAAACTGTCCCAGTTTTTTTCCCATTATCATGATAAGGGAGCCTGCTGGGTTGCACCCAGGCTCTTTTCAGGACTCTACACAAAGGGGTAGGTAGGGGCTGGCTTCCAGGGGCTATGCTCTTGCCGGTTAGGACTGAGGGAGAAGGACACCCTGTCTCCAGCCCACATGGTCAGAATGCGGGGAAGCCAGGCTCTCTGCTGTGGGACACTGATCTGCATCTACTCTGCTCCAGCTTACCATGTCTAAGACCACAGCTGACCATCAAAAAAACCCAAACAGTGAGCCGAGAGCCCTTGTTCCACCCTTTTCTCCTACCTGAGACACAGCTTCCGCCTCCCCCCACTCTGGTCCCATCTGCCACCTCTGCAGCTATGTGGGCCCTTCCCCACCTTTCACCACTGGGACCAAGCACAGGCAGAATGTGCCTGCAGCTGAAAGAAAGGATTGGAACTGAGTTATTTGTTCTGTTTTGTTGTTAATTTTCATAGCTGCTGTTGTTTTTGTTTGTCTGGTTAGATATATTAGTAAAGAGCTGTTATTCCTACCCCCTTATCTCTGCTTGAGAGTTCCTGATTAAAAAATGTTAATACTTGTGTTGCTGTGCGAGGGGTTACGGAGCGGCAAAAGGAAAACAGCAACATTGCAACTCTCTTACTTAATGCAAGAAAGAGTGCGGTTTATTGAAGAGAGTCATTGCTTTTTATAATACAGTTCATGCAAAACATAATACAGACAGTTCATTGGAGAGAGAGAGAGAGACAGCTCTTGTCTCTCGTTCTCCCATAGATCCAGCAGGTGTGTTATCTTTATTATGATTCTTTCTCTAATGTTTACAGTACAGACAGAGGCCCTAGCATGGGAAAGGTTTCAGCTAGGCCTGAGAAAGTTTCACAGCCTGAGAAAGGAACTCAGACCCTGTGAGAAAAGGCCTAGGCCTGCAGCAGTGTCCACATACTTGGGAGGGAGGGGGCTTACATTCTCTGTTTTAAAGAGGAGCTTCTGTCTTTATTGGCAGACACCTGTCCTTCAAACCAGGACAATTAGTGAAGAAGAAGTCATTGCCGCTTTCCCCCTCTGTCCTGCTCCATGTCCCAGCCCAGCCTGGCCCTCGGCTGCAGGAAAAGCTCGCTGCTGACACCATCCTGCCAGGGATGCACTGGGGGGATCTCCTTCCTCTTCCCTCTGTCACAGAGGCAAATCCCATCCTCTCTTTGTGCTTCCTCCCCCAGACAAGGAGCTGAGCACGGAGACCAGGGAGGACAAATCCCCAAAGCAGAACCTCGTGGAAGAGGTTTCGAGCGGCTCCACAGCACAGGAATCCAACATGGAGGAAAAGCTGTGGAGATCCCGCACGAGGTGGGGTTGCAAACGCACAGCCCGGGGATCTGAGAAAAACAAGAGCCTCGTATGGTGTTCTACAAAGTTTATTGAGCTTCTGCCCCAAAGGGTACCAGGGAGAACAACAGCTCAGGAAGGAGCACAGTTTATATAGGGAAGGTAGGGGGCAGGATAGAGAAATAGATGAATCTGATGAGGGTTCAGGAGCAGAGCAAAGAGGGAAGGACCAGTGGGGTACAAGCCATTTGCCTAGAGTAGGGAGGCATGTTGGGAACAATGTTTCTGACCATTACAATGGAGGTTAGCACCTAAGGGCATCCCCTCCAGGGAAGCCTGGCAGACTCTTTCTTAGTTGGCTCATTGGCCTCCACACATCCACACCAGGAGAGGCCCTATGAGTGTTCCCAGTGTGGGAAGAGCTTCTCCCAGAGCTCTCACTTGACCAGACATGAAAAGAGGCACCGGTAAGGGTAGCCCTGCAAGCGCCCTGAGTGTGGGAAGAGCTTTGTGCACTGCTCCAACCTCATCCCCTACTGGAGGACCCACGCTGTGCAGAGCCTTGGTGACCCACATTCCCTGTGACTCATGTTGGTAAGACACCGGGCTCCACATCCTCCTGGATCACCATAGGCACTTGGATGAACACAGGGACATCATCAGGACTCTGCCCTTTTGACATCAGAAGTTCAGTAGGAAGAGCTGATTTTTAACTTCACACCCTAAAAAAATCTCATCTGCTCTTTCCAATTGTTTCTTCTGGTGGCATCAAGCAACAGTGGATGATCTTGGAGAACTTTTCCTACCTGAATAATTTCCATCTCTATCCCATCAAAACACCCAGAATTGGCATAAAAAATAAGGAATTACGCAAAAAGATCTAAAGCTGAATTATTTTACCGGGATTTGAGGGTGAATTTGAGGTTCAGGGGAATATTCAGGAGGATTTATGTGTTCTGGGACTGCCCATACCAAAGGACCAATTCCAATTCTCTGTCCTGGTCCCTGGCCTGGATCACCCCATGCAGGGTTTTCCCCCCAAAAGTGCCCAAATGGCTGCTGAAGTGCCCAAGCTGCTCTGGACTGTGAATGTTCCTGTCCACCAACCTCTACTGATCAGTGCCATGGGGGGGCTGGGAGGGGTTTTAGGGAATTCTGAGGGGTCTGGGATTGGCTTTTGGGGCTCTTGGGGACATTTGTGGTGCTGGGCAGGGGTTTGGGGGCCTTCTGGGGGAGTTGTGAGGGAGTTCTGGGGTCCTGGAAAGGTTGTGTGGCTTGGAGAGTATTTGGGTGGGTCTTAGGGGAGATGGGAAGGAGATTTTGGTGGGTTTTGGGGCCATTTATGCTGCAGGGGGTTTTGAGGTTTACTCATGGCTTGGAGCTGTGGGGTGGTTTGAGGGATCTCAAAGGGGAGTGTCTGTGAGACTGGAATGGATTTTTGGCACAGTCATGACCCCCCCAGATCCCCAAAGATGCCACCAGACCCTGCCCCCAAAGATGCTGCTGGGGTTTGGGGGCCCCATGTTGATGCTCGTCCTCCTGGGGCTGTGGGAGAGGGTGAGGGGAGGTCCCCAGGAGCCGTGTGTGTCCCCCCCCACCACCGTGCATGTGTGATCCCCCCATCCCTGTGTCACCCCCTTTTCCCTCCCCACAGGGCTCTTGCCCTAGCTCCTGCTCCCTCCTGGAGGGGATTTGGGGAGGGGGCAGAGGGGATGCGCACCCCCCGCTGCGGGATGACCCCGGCCCAGCCCCTTTGTTCAGCACCAAGCTGGGCTTGGGGCCGCAGGAAGAAGAGGCCGAGGGGAAGCAGATCCTGCAGGTGGGACAGTGCTCGGGCTCAGGGCAAGGTCCTGCCCTGCACACCTGGCTCAGGTGTGACCCTGCCCCGGGAAGGGAGTGGGACATCTCCATCCCCACAGATCAGGGCTGGGAGCAGCACTTGGAGCACTGGGAGTGACTGGGACCACATTGAGGGCTAGTGGGAGCAACTGGGAATGATGGGTGCATGTTAGGGGTAACTGGGATATACTGGGAATGAGTGAGATCATCCTGGGGGCAACTGGAACCATACTGGGGACTCTGGGGTGACTGGAAATGAGCATGCTGGGGGCGGCGGGATATACTGGGAGTGTCTGGAACAGTACTGGAGGGGATAACACCAGGAACAACTGGGATCATGCTGGGGACAACTGGGAGCCACTGGGAGTGACTGTGTCTATACTGGGGGCCACTGAAATCATACTGGCAGTGACTGGATGCAGCTGGGATCATACTGGGTAGAACTGGGATGGCACTGAGGGTGACTGGGATCATACTAGGAGTGACCAAGAGCATGCTGAGGGCAGTTTGGACCATGCTGGGGACACAGGGATATACTGGAAGTAACTGCCACTGCACTGAGGGTGACTCAGAGTTGGCTGCGGGCAATTAGAATCATATTGGAAGCAACTGGGAGGAAGTGGGAGTTACTGGGAACAGTCTGGGGACAACAGGGATATACTGAGAGAGACTGGGAGTAACTGGGATCATACTGGGAGTGACTGGAACCATGGCAATGGCCTGGGCTGGGGGAAGTAGAGTCTTAGGGTGTGTAGGGAGCACTGTGGCCCTGAGGGGCCTGATGGAACCAAGAGGCCCTTGTGACACAGAGGAGTCTGAACCAAGCAGAACATTCTGAGGTGCCCCATGGAACCAAATGAACACAGAACAGGTCTGGCTGGTTTGGTCTTCTGAGGGCTGCCTGATTGATCCAGCTGACCTTGGCATGTTGAGGATCTCTTCTCATCTGCTACTGAAACACTGGGGTTCCTTGCTTTCCTTCCTATGGAAAAGAACTGCCCTTCTCCTCCAGGCATCCATGGCCAGAATTGGGATTTCATCTCCAAATTTCAGGGATTGTTCCCATAGGAATATTGCCAGGACAAGTCTATCTGGCAATGGTTTCAAGAGGGTCACCTCTCATCTGTCCCCAAAACACTGCTGAAGGCTCCATGCTTTCCTTCTTATGGGAAAGAACTGTCCTGATTCTCCAGGCACCTACTGCTGAGATTGGGATTCTACCTCCAAAATTCCCTATATCCAAAGACTGCTCCCAAACAAAATCTGTCACTACTGGCAAGTCTGGCTGGCCTTGGCATCCTGAGGGCCAGCTCTCACCTGCCTTCCAAACACTGGGGCTCTGTGCTTTCCTTCCTATGAAAAGTTCCTATGGAACATAACATATTGTGAGCGACTGGAGAAGATTGTTGGCTTGAAATATTTCATGTGCGGGGGAAGAAGGGGCGTGTCCAGCCATGCCCTGCCCTGGAAGCCCAGCACTGCACTGCCCTGTAACCCCAATCCCCCCAGAGCCTCTATCCCAGCCCAGCAGTGTCTGCCAGTCCCTGGGACACCAAAGGCAATGCTCCACACCCACCCCTGGAGCCCCAGCCCAGCTCCTGAGTGACCAAATGACCAGAAGTGCCACCAGGGGAAGGTCCCAGGAAGAGCAAGGGGTATTTAACGCTGAGCAGAAGGCAAGCAGACAGCTTGACCCTACCTCCTCATAGAATCTGAACACAGCTGGAATTCATAAGTTGGTACCTGTGTGTGTGCTTCTCTATATCTTTCTTGTCTTTCTCTATTTCTGTATCTTCTTCTATTTCTGTCCTCTTGCAAATTTTGAGTAACTGAAAATTGAACGGGCTTAGAGTTTGAGAAGTTAAATGGACCAACCTAATGGTTTGAGCATTTTTTTTGTTGATTGAATGTCGTATTACAGCTGTTGCAAAGTTTCTCTGATTTTCTAAAGTTCCCGGTAAAGGCTGTTTTGTTGGTTTTAGCTCCTGAGAATCTCTTGTTGGTATTTATCCAGGACATCCAACTCAGAGTACACAAATAATTGTAATTCAGTTTAAATGTCTCGTTCAGAGAGTTGTTTGGGGGATGGTGGTCAGGGTTTGTCTGTCCTGCTTGGCACAGCCCAGGCAGGGCTTTCACACCCACATTCCACACTCCATTTCCCCCTGGAGCCACTGGTGCCTCTGAGTTCTGCTTCCCCAGCCCCAGGGACGCTCTCCTTGTCTGCCCATTCCCCCAAGGTCTCTGGGCAGGGATGGCCTCAGTGGAGGCTGTTGACATCCTCAGCACCTTGGAGGCTGCTGCTGAATTTGACTGCTCCAGAGGCTTGTTCAGCCTTCAGCTCTTCAGTTCAGGAATTCAGTGCCCCAGTGCTCATTTACAATCAAAACACCTTAACAAGCCATGTCTCTGTGAAAAAATTGATGTAAGTTTTCAAATATTATGTGGTTAATTAGAAAGATGTAATAAGTGTATCCAAACTGCATATATTTTATTAAAAAAGACAATGAGGAACATTTTTTTTGGTCCAATTCAGGATTTTTTGTACTGTTAATAAATTGATATGTGCAATTCTAATTGACACTGAATCCAAGCACCTCCTAATGCAGTTTGAATAGATATAAAAATCAAGACCCTTTCTGGCTAACAATCAGACTCTGTCCCTAGCCCCACTCCACCATTTCCCCATCCAAGACCTGGCACTCAGAGTAGCCTTGTGCAAATCTGAGCTTCCCCCATCCTAGGCTGTGCCTGCAGCTTTCAGCTCCTTGGCTCCAACTCCACCTGCTTTCCTTGGAGAAGGAGCTGCCTGAGACACAGAGGGATGTTCATTTACTGTCAGCAAACAAAACCAAAGGAAGGCACAGCCCCACAAATTTAAAGTCATTCTTCTCCCTGGCTGTGCTCTGCCCCTGATCCCCACAGCCTGTCCTGTTTCCTTCATGCCTGCATTGCCAGGCATTTTCTGGGACAAGGGAGCTTTGCTGTGGGGATGGAGGGAGGTGCAAGTGCCACCCCTGCAGTGGGACCCACAGCTCTCCAGGTTTGTGTCCATTGGGCTCAGGGACTGGTGGGTCTCAGAAGCAAGGCAAGAGGTTTCTTGCCAACAAACAGAAGTTGATGATGATACAGTTCAATAACCATCACAGCACTTCCCTCAGCTCTCTGTGATGTCCCAGCAATATCTGATGTGTCCACGATCCCCAGGAGATTTCCATGCAGGAACAGCCTTAGACAAAGGCATAGAAAAGGTAATTCTGTGACAGATATAAATACAATTAAGATGCTGATTAATATGATATTTATTTGAACTTCTGAAAGTATGGACAACTTCCTGCAGTACAAAGAGTGAAACCAGACAGTTGAGAGACACTTGAATGACCAGACCGCATCTGGAGGAGGAAATCTGGGAACAGCAGGAAGTGCATAGATCCAGCTGGTCTAGTGAAGTGATGTCCTTAGACATGGCCATTTAAACAGGAGAGCTGGAAACACCTGAAGGAAGACGGAGAGGAAATAATAGACTAAATATTGATGGCACAAGTAGACAGAAAGATCAGGATTTCTTCTCCTGCTCTCAGTAGAAGAATACAGTAGATCCAGGAAATTCCTGTTCCTAGCAAGGAAACTGCCAGTTCTTAAAAGTACTCAAACGACCCAGATAATAAAAATATGCTTCTATATTATGACATATGCAAGTATTAAACCTGTGCCCCTTTCCAGGCACACATCAGCTGTGTGCCAATGAACAGGCAGTGCCACTTGTAGGGCCCCAGTGCTCTGAGGTGCCGAGCTGGGATTGGATCTCTCAGAGAGCAACTGAGGGAGAGCAGACCACCTTGTGAGCTGATGTATGTGCAGGAATTCCTTCCCCTCCCCACAGCAGCCCTGCATTCTCTCCTCCAGCATTGGTCTCCAGCACAGCCATGCATGCTCTTTGGGCTCTTGACTTTTCTGGCAGCCACCAAGGCCAGCTGAGCTCTGCCCTTGCCACAGCCAGCCCTGCCCAGCGCAGGCAATGCACAGCAATTCCTTGTGTGTGCCTGGCCTTGCTGTCAGCCCGGGCAGCGGCTCCGTGGCCCCTTTGTGCCGTGCTGGCCCAGCCATGGTGGCACAGCCCCGTGCAGGCCCAGCCCAGGACAGGAGCATTGCGGGTGGGAACAGCCCCTGTGCCGTGGTGCCCACAGCAGCCCTGGGGCTCTGTGCCCCATGGCCTCCCTGCTGGGCAGCCTCTGCCAGCTCCTGCACAGCCCCTGGCACCTGTGGGCCTGCACTGACAGCCCTGCCCCGGGCTCTGCTGGGCTCTGGGCCAGCAGAGAGGCCGGGCAGGGCTGGCCATGGCCGGGAACAGGCCCTGAGCCCTGCAGGAGGATGGAGCTGGGCCACAGCCAAACTCAGCCCAGGGCAAACCTGGGCTGAGCAGCCAGGGCTGGCAATGGCTGGGGACAGAGGCTGGTGGTGACAAATGTTCTGGGCCCCCTCCCTGCTCTGTGCATGCCACCAAGGGCACAGAGCAGCCTCCTTTCTCGGGCACATCTGCTGTCAGCTGAAGAAATGTTTGCAAACTTGGCAGATCAATACAATGCTGGTTGTGCAAAATCATGAACTATGGAAACCAGTCAAAACTATATTAAACATTCACCAAGAAGGGGAACAGAAAAGTACAGTTCATTGATCAAAAGTGTCCAAGGTAAGGAAAACTAATTTCAGTAAGGAGAGACTTGTCCTGTCATGGTATGAAATGGAAGGCATTCACAGTAGGAAGTGGGCAGTCGCTTCCTTTCAGGGAGCATCGTTCAGTCACCTTTTTCTTCAGGGCATCCTTGAGCTCCTGGTTCCTCAGGCTGTAGATGAGTGGATTCAGGGCTGGAGGCACCACTGAGTACAGAACTGACAGTGACAGATCCAGGGATGGAGAAGACATTGAAAGTGGCTTAAGGTACGTAAAAAATGAGGTGCTGATAACCAAAGAAACCACAGCCAGGTGAGGGAGGCAGGTGGAAAAGGCTTTGTGCCGTCCCTTCTCAGAGGGGATCCTCAGCACAGCCCTGAAGATCTGCACATAGGAGAAAACAATGAACACAAAACAACTAAATAAGAGAAAAGCACTACCCATAAGAAGCCCAAGTTCCCTCAGGTAGGATTTTGAGCAGGAGAGCTTGAGGATGTGTGGAATTTCACAGAAGAACTGGCCCAGGACATTGCCATGGCACAGGGGCAAGGAAAATGTATTGGCCGTGTGCAGCAGAGCATAGAGAAAGGCACTGGCCCAGGCAGCTGCTGCCATGTGGGCACAAGCTCTGCTGCCCAGGAGGGTCCCATAGTGCAGGGGTTTGCAGATGGACACGTAGCGGTCGTAGCACATGATGGTCAGGAGGGAAAGCTCTGCTCCAAAAAAGAAGAAAATCAGAAACACCTGAGCAGCACATCCTGAGTAGGAGATGTTCCTGGTGTCCCAGAGGGAATTGTGCATGGCTTTGGGGACAGTGGTGCAGATGCAGCCCAGGTCGCTGAGGGCCAGGTTGAGCAGGAAGAAGAACATGGGGGTGTGCAGGTGGTGGCTGCAGGCTACGGCGCTGATGATGAGGCCGTTGGCCAGGAGGGCAGCCAGGGAGATGCCCAGGAAGAGGCAGAAGTGCAGGAGCTGCAGCTGCCGCGTGTCTGCCAATGGCAGCAGGAGGAAGTGGCTGATGGAGCTGCTGTTGGACATTTGCTGTGGCTGGACATGGGGACCTGTTCATGGATAAAGGACAGTGACAAGTCAGCAGAGGCTGCTTTGAGCCAAACCTGGGCCATTCCCTTTAGACTGTCCCTGCTGTGACTCACCCACCCTTGTTCCTGCTCTGGGAAAACCTTCACCCAGGTCCCTGACTGAGCTCCAGTTGTGCTGTCTGAGAGTGCCAGGAGCAGCCAGGCCTGTGCATGGGGGCTCTCGAGGAGCCATCCCTGCCCTGCTGCCCTGGGTTTGTGGCTGTGTGGCAGAGGGACAAGGCTGGATATTCAGGATTTGTCAGTGGAATCACTCCTAATGCAGAAAGGCTTGGTAGTGTCTGCACTCCCAAATCTAAAGGACATGGAGAGCAGAGAGGAATTTTAGCCATTATTTTCCTACCCATATATAATTTCTGGTTCTCGGAGGTCAGAAATTCCCAGGATTTCTGCTGCACTCACAGTTTGCCACTGAGAGATGCCAGAGGCAAAAGATTCCCTGTGGCTCAGGGCAAGGTGAGGGGCTGGATGGGCTTGTTCCCAACTGCCCTGGGTTTGCACCTTTGGCTGGAATCAGAGCACAATCACACTCCTATGTCACCCTGGGATAAACCAGACCCTGCCCAGAGCAGAGGGATCCCTGAATGTCTCACTCTCTCTGAAGCTCTCTGAGCAAGGTCTCAGCACCCCCTTCTGCCAAGGACACTCACGGTTCCCTTGGCAAACCCAACAGCATTTCCTCAGCTGTGGCATCTCTGCACTTCCCTGTGGGACACCCAGGGAACTCCCAGAGGCTCTGGCACAGATTTGCACCCAGGAGGGCAGCTCAGAGCTTGGAAGGACAGAGCAAGGAGACCCCCAGGTGTGCCCATGATGGGATCTCAGGGAGGGGGCTCAGCTCATTCCCCTTTCCCATGGACTGCTTTGCCCACAGCCCCACAGGCCCCAGGGAAGCTTGGACACCCCATTCCCATGGACACCCCTGCCTGGCAGGAATCCCAAAGGCAGTGCCTGACTCAGTGCTGCAATCCCAGAGCCTCCCTGAGAGCAGCAGATTGCAATGACAGTATCAGAGGAGTGCAGAAACAAGAGAAGATGTTGTGGTGCTGTGCCTGAGAGGGCAGGGCAGAGACAGCCGGGCACTCAGGGCAGTGTTCCTGTACCCAGCTGTGCACGGCACCTCCCACACACCAACAGTGCCCTCCTGCCCCCAGCATTGCTCTGTTCAGCCCCCTCTCCTTCCCTGAGCATCTCCCTGGGCCTGGACATTTCCCTCCTGAGAGCTGCCCTGTCCCTGCCAGGCTCACAGAGCCCATCCCACCCTCTGTGCCCTCGCCCAGCCCCACAGAAACCTGCCTGTCTGCAGGTGGGCAAGAGCAGCTCAGGAGAGCCCTGCTGGGCCCTGCAAAGGGGATGCTGGTGCTGCCCAGGGCTGGGGAGTGGCTGAAGGCCCTTTGGGAGGCTCCCAGCAGAGAGACTGACCACCCAAAGTTACAGATCTGGAGTCTCTGTAAATGTTCAAACTTTACTTTGGTGATTCTCTGTGTCCCCTTCAAATCAGAATGTTCTGTGATTCTGGGATTACAACTCCTCTTCTGCTTCTCTCATCCCCTTGTTGTCTATAATCAAAAGAGAAAAAACCCTTGCAAGAGTGTTAGAATGGTAAAGTAAAAAACAGATCTTTTTCGGAAGCTTCCAGGTGTCCCAGTGGGGATGGTGCACACCCAGCTCCTAATTCAAAAATTTTTCTAAGGTTGAATAATTAAGATATTTAACAAGAACATCCAATAGGAGATTTGGTTTCCCCTGTTACACACCCCTGGGTCAATATATTTGAGTAGATCCAAGGGCTTCTTTGTCCCAATTTTTTTATGACTGTTCACATTCTGGATTAAAAAAAAAAAAAAAAAAAAAAAAAAAAAAAAGTTCTTCTTGTAGGTCCTCTTCCTGATAATAAGACTATACATTATTTCACGAATGTATTTAGAAGGTCAGCTTATTGTTCTAAAATCTAAGAGAAAGGTTAGGAAATGTACTAGAGTTAATTAAGGATTATAGTTGTATAAGTATATAATAGTAGTTTAATAGAATTAACTAAGAGTTTAATAGAGTCAATTAAGAATTATAATTTTATAACTATATAATAGCATTTTACAGAGCTATGAATATTTGAAAAATGTGTAGAAAGCAAAAATCTTTATGTCATCACCCTACCTTGCCCATCCTTCTCCAAGGAGGAAATTGAAAACACTCACAGGATCTCTCCTGATCTTTACAGCAATCTCAGGCTCACCTTCTTTTGGGAAGTGTTCTCCAGAGCTGTGCCCAGGCTGGGCTGGAGCTGGGAGCAGCCCTGCCCCACCCAGCACCTCTCAGCAGCAGCACCTGCCCTGCTCAGTGTCGCTCCTTGCCCCCACAGCTTCTCCCCCAGCGCTGGGAGCAGCTCCCCGGGCTGGCTGAGAGCTGTCCCTGGCAGGCAGCAGAGTCCCTGCCCCAGCACAGCGCCCTGGGCTGCAGGACCCTGCTCTGCAGGACAGCCCTGGGCACCCCTGGCTGCAGCCCCGGCTGCTCAGCCCTGCAGCAGAGCCTGGACACAGGGAGCTGCCTGGGGCTGTGCCTCGGCTGCTGCAGCAGGGAAACCCAGCCCTGCCCTAGGGCCACATCCCCTGCACTGCAGCAGCTCTGAGAGTGCTCCTGGAAGGTCCTGAAAGCTGTGGGATGTGCCAGCTTCAGGAGATCCCTGCAGAAACTGCAGCTTATCTTCCCACAGCCAGAGAGTGACTGTTTCAAACACTGTGAGGATTTCTGCTCTAGTGAGCCCTCAGTGAGCTCTGCTCTGTGCTCCCAGCCCAGGCTGAGTTTAACCTCTCTGTGCCTCTGTGCTGTGCCTGGGGTGGCTGCAGGCAGTGCCCCAGCCCTGCTGGGCTGTGCACAGGAGCTGCTCCTGGGCAGAGCTGTCTCTCTGCAGTGCTGCCCTTGCCAGGAGCTGCCTCTGTGCCAGGAGCCCAGCCCAGCTCAGCAGCACAGACACAGCACAAGGACTTTAATGACCCTCTAAGGGCTTGGGGTTTAGTCCCTGAACATCAGTCCCAGAGAGGGAGATGAAGAAACCTCTCAAGAACTCCAAGTCAGAATCAAACTTCAAAGTTTCTTCAAGTTTTAATGGGTCCCACTGAGAACTATGACTGTGAAAGTGTCCCCAAGCCTCAATCAGAGCCAAGAAATTGAGGCAGAGATGTCAAGTGGGAACAAAGAGAAGCCTAGTCTTGGTGCCCTGGGGCACAGCAGGGTCTGTGCCACCAAGGGCTGTGAGGAGACACCTTGTCCTGAGCCACTGGGGCCTCCTGGCACAGCCCCAGCAAGGCTGGGCACTGTCACCCCTTGTGCTGCCCTCAGCATCCCCCCACATCCCAGTGGCCTCAGGAATCTGCTGGGACCAGTCCCTGGGGGACCTTGGTCAGGAATGGCCCTGGGGGGGCTCCCAAGGACTGCAGGTCTTTCACAAGGCTTTGAGTTTTGCTTTTGCCTTGGAGTCTCTGAGAACTTTGTGCTATCATGGCCTCCAATTATCTTCTTTAATTAGTCCCTTGAGAGCCTTTGTCAGTAGCAAAACTCAATGGGGCTCATTAATGCTTCAAGGTACTTAACTATTTTAAATTATTTTCCTTTTTTCCTTTCCTCTGTGAGTCTCTGAGAGGTTTTTGGGCAATCATGGCCTCCAGTTCTCTCCTCCAAGGAGTCTGTGAGGAGCCTGCATGGGAGATGGACCTCAGTAGGACCCATTATTCTTTGAGACACTTTGGGTTTTTCTTCTGACTTGGACTCCTGGAAAGGTTTGTGCAATCTCCTCTCAGGCACTGAGGTTCAAGGGCTCAGCACCAAATGCACCACAGGGTTCTTTGGGATCACGCAAGTCCTGACAAACCATGGCTCTGCCTTGATTTCCCCTCTGGTCTAGTACAGTTCATTAGGAAGATTTGCTGCTGCAGTTATGGAGAAATATTTCAAAGAACTTCTAAGAAATATGTCTTTCTATTTTAAAGGCTGACTTTCATGACTGTTTCTCTTTAGAGCAGAGTTGATTGCAGCATTCAGTGATTGATATTGATCCAATCTCTCCTCAGAAGGTCTGGCCTGCTCAGAGAAGATGTGCCTTGAGGTCTGACCCAGTGTGGACAACCTTGCTCCACATTGCCCAACCCCATCCTGTCTGTCTTCACTCACCTGGGCCCTGCTTTGCTTGGAGAACTGGCTGCACTCAAGCAAACAGGGGTTTTCTTCCTTTAATCTTTTTGAAGCAATCCAAAGCTCCTGAGTTTCCCCATTACAAACAGACACCCTCCTCAAGTGTGTGTCAAGATTCCACCATGGAGGTTTCTATTCCCAAGGCAGAGCCATGCAAGACCTGTTTTAGACCTTTGGAGTCCTTGGTTCCAAAGCCTTGTTGTGTCACCATGGAGTCTTGGTTCTGTGAGGTTCTGTGGTGCCACAAGGGATGTTTGGTTCCATGGGGCCCCACAGTGTCACAGGGGTTGCCTTTTCCCTGTGGCAATGACGCGATAGACAGCCCGGTGCATGTCTTACATCCAGGGATATGGGATAGATGCACACAAGTTCTGGCCAAGGAAACCACGTCCTCAGGCTCAGGAAAAACACTAAAAGCATGGGGCAGAGTAATCCAAGCTCTGCAAAAGGCGCGGACAGAACAAGATGCCTGGAGAGCAGCGCGGACTTGTCTGTTAGCTGCGCCGCAGCTGGGAATCGGAGTCGCAACTCAAACCGGGGAGGGGTCTGAACCGGCTGCGGGCGCGGAGGCGCGGCTCCGGGATCCCCCCCACGTCCCCTGGAACCAGAGTCACCGCCATCGGAGGGGGGGAGAATGCGCGTGGGGGTTTTGGCAGGGGTTGACAAAGGAGGCGTGGAACGCTGGTATAATATCAGAGTCCAATGCGGCTGATAATAATGCACCCCCGCCATATGATTTTGAAAATGGCGCCAAGCCGCGTGGTCTGGGGCAGAACAAGGGCGCGGAGGGTGGAGGCGGGGACGGCTCGCTGAGCAGGGCATGCGCGGGCGAGCGGGGAGAAGGGGCGACCCCCGAGACGGAGCTTAAAACTAATCAGAGAGCTCATATTACATCAGGCCCTTACAAGGCAAGAACCTCCCCCAGCAGGAGGCGGGGAGAGCCCAGGGGGAGGGAACGGCCCGACCCCTGCAAGACGAGCCGGGGGCAGAGCCCGAGGAAAAAGCTCTGCAACCCGGAAGTGGCGAGCCAGTCGACTTCCGAGTCAGACTCCGAATGGAGCTCGGACGGACAGCCCGGGATATGGTCAGAGGAGGATTCCGATACTGATTTAAACTTTAACAAAAACGAAGCAGTGGCTTTTAAGAACACTAGCTGCAATGCTCCCGCATGGGTTAAGGGGACAGCAGGGAGAGAACAAACCCCACTTAGAGACTGGCGGAAAATAAAGATAGCTTGCGCTGAATGGGCACCGGCAGCTACACTGGTGTTCCCCGTTTGTGTTGGGGGGGCAGACGGAAATCAAAGGACTTACTCGCCAGTTAACCCAAAGGACATACAGGCGATTGTTAAAGCGATTGCGGACAGAGGGATTAATTCTGCCATGGTTACCACACTCATTGATAGCGTTTTTGGAGGCAGTGATATGCTTCCTTTTGATATTAAACAGACATGCAGGCTGATTTTTGACGGGTGCAGGGATGATTGTATTTAAGCAGGAGTGGGAGGACAATTGTGTTAAGCAGCTGGCCTTGGTAACAGGGGCAGACCACCCACTGCACGGCTCCAGCATACAGAGGTTAATGGGCACAGACCCAACCATGATAACCCCACAAGCACAGGCAGAGGGCCTGTGGGCCCATGAAGTTATGACAACAACCCGTGCTGCCCGAGAAGCAATTCGTGCTGCTTCTAAAGTAATAGCCAAACCATCACCATGGTCCACTATAAAGCAGAGTGAAAGTGAGAGCTTCACTCAGTTTGTGGACTGCCTTCAGGCAGCACTAGACGCCTCTGCATTACCTTCAGAGGCAAAGGGTCCCATGCTGGCAGACTGCCTATGCCAGCAATGCAATTCAGCCACCAAGGACATTTTAAGATCACTGCCACCTGGGTCCAATATCGCAGCCATGATCAGACATGTAGCAAAGGAAGAACACCTAGCTCCCATCCAAGCAGCGGTTCGCACTGCAATAACCAGTGTGACGGCATGCTTCAAGTGTGGCCAAGCAGGTCATGTAGCAGTAAACTGTCCCCAGTCAGGATGCCCACCAGCAGCTGCTCCACCACCCCAGGGGAGACTTAGGGGACCATGCTGGGCTTGTGGAAAGAAAGGGCATTTAACTAAGGAATGCAGATCCAAGCTTCAGGGAAACGGGAAGGGGAGGGGGCAGCCGGGCCGCACCGAGCCCTCTCCCTCCTGGAACCTGAAGCGGCCCAGCTACAACAACCCTCACTGGGGCACGGGGCATCCATGCCCACCACCCCCTCAAGAAATGACCAACTTTGTCGCCCAGCCGACAGCTTAGTCAAACCTGTCAGCACCTCAGGAATACCAAGAACAGCTCCCTGGGGACGAGGCCCCTGGGTGGCCTTGGCAATGAAAGCGAAGGAACGAGACCCATGGGTAGCCTATGCTATGAAGGTGGGTAGGCACCCGCTGATTGTGTGGGCAGTGTGTCGCCTTCATAACAGCTCCGACGACTCAGCCATCTGCCTTCCCTTTTGGGTGGACACAGGATCAGAAGTCACCGTCATCCCAGACATACACTGGCCCCGACAATGGAGACTGGAAGAGGCCCCCAGAGTGAGCGGAGTTGGAGGGCAAGCCCAGGCTCAAGGAAGCGTGCAACAGATAGCAATAACACTTTGCACCGAGAGAGGACCAGGAAGGACTATCATCCTTACGACATACGTTATGTTGGATTGCCTACCCTTGTTGGGGAGAGATGCCCTAGCCCTGCTGGACGTTAGGGTGACAAATTTATTCTAAGGGCCACTGTCGAATATCCACCACTGCCCATCAAACCAACTTGGAAATCAGTTGATCCGGTGTTTTTTTGAGCAGTGGCCCCTATCGAAGCCTCGAATGTCTGCTCTCCTTGAACTAGTTAGCCGAGAGCTACACAAGAATCATATAGAACCCTCCACGAGCCCATGGAACACCCCAATCTTCGTGATACCTAAATGGTCCGGTGAAGGCTATTGTCTCCTGCACGACCTGCGGGAAGTGAACAAGAGGATCCAGCCAATGGGCCCGGTACAAACTTTGCTGCCCATGAACTCAATGATACCGAGAGGACAACCCTGCGCAGTGCTCGACATCAAAAACTGCTTCTTTTCTATTCCCCTGCACGAAGACGACAAGGAGCGGTTCGCCTTTTCCATCGTCTTTCCAAACAGCCAGCCCAACCTACACTTTCATTGGAAAATATTACCCCAAGGAATGATCAACTCCCCCACCATCTGCCAGATCACAGTAGACCGAGCGCTAGCACCAGTCCGGCAGAGCAATCCGACTGTGACCATCATCCAGTACATGAACGACATCCTGATCACCGCACCGTCACCAAGCCAAGTGGACCAGCTGATATCCACCATCACCAAGACCTTAAAGACAAATGGCTTTGAAATAGCGACTGCAAAAATAAAAAAGGGACCGTGCATAACCTTTCTAGGAGTGGGTATCACAAGCTCCTATGTAACGCCACCCCAGATGAAAATCCGCCGAGACATCAAAACGCTCCATGACGTGCAGCAACTGGTAGGATCCTTACAGTGGCTTCGCAACATCGTCCTGATTCCTCCCGAGGTCATGGACCCTCTAAACGACCTCTTGAAAGGAAAGAACCCATGGGAGCAAAAAACCCTGACACCAGAAGCGATAAGCTCGCTCAACTTTATCGAACACCAGATGTCAGCAAGCACGCTCACCAGATGGGACTCAAGTACACCGGTCGATCTGTATGTCCACTTTACAAAAAAGGGGGGAGTGGGAGCCTTAGCCCAAGGACCCCCTGACAAAGCCCAACCAATACAACGGGTAGTTTTGGGGAAACCATCACGCGCTTTTTCCCCAGGAGTTGAATGCATCAGCAGCCTCATCATGAAAGGCAGGAAACTCGCCCTAAGACATCTGGGCATCGAACCAGCCAAAATATACTTGCCCTTCCGCAAACAGCTCTCTGTGCAGTCAACAACAATATCGGAATATCTAGCCATGGCCCTTGCAGGCTTTGGAGGAGAGACTCGCTACGCAGCAAAACCCCCTTGGACTCAGCTGCTCAAAGTTGTCGACATCGACCTCCCAAAAAGATAATCGACCAACCGAAGGCAGGACCAACCATCTTCACAGATGCATCGTCACTGACCTCCACCGCAGCGGCAGTGTGGCAGTCAGGAGAACAATGGCAATGTGTTAAGGCAACCGACCCTACTCTCTCAGTCCAACAACTCGAAGCAGCTGCCGTAGTGCTAGCAAGTGGACTGTTTCCAGAAGAACATCTTAACATTGTGACTGACTCCATATTTGTGGCCAAGCTCTGCCTAGCCATGTCTGGACCAGGTGTGTCAGTGTCCACGGTGGCAACGATGCTAGAAGAAGCACTCTATTCACGGAAAGGCACCATATCCGTCATCCACGTCAACAGCCATGACCCAATCAAAGGATTTTACCAGATTGGCAATGACAAGGCAGATGCTGCCGCAAAAGGCATATGGACGCTGAAAGAAGCCCGTCAGCTGCATGAATCTCCACATCGGAGCAAAAGCACTTGTGAAGAAGTGCGGAATCTCTGCTGCGGACGCAAAGCACGTCGTCGCCACATGCCCTCACTGTCAGAAATCACTACTGTGGTCGAGCGGCGTCAACCCCAGAGGCCTCAAAGCCTCAGAAATATGGCAGACAGACTTTACACAATGCCAGCTGTTAAAACCCCGAATGTGGCTCGCAGTTACCGTAGATACATACAGCGGTATGATCGTGGCCACACAGCATTCTAAGACCGATTCCAAAGTGACCATCCAACATTGGCTGACAGCCATGGCATGGCTTGGAGTTCCAAAACAAATCAAGACAGACAACGGCACGAACTTCACCTCAAAGACGGTCCAAGCATTCATCTCGAAATGGAACATCGCCTTGGTGCATGGCATCCCGTACAACAGCACCGGACAAGCCATTGTGGAGAGAGCAAACCAGACTCTGAAAACTAAACTGGAAGTACTAGCAAAGACAGAAGGCTTCACCAACGTCATTCCCTCGAGTGACCAGGCGCGCATACTAGCAACCGCTCTGCTAGCGTTAAATCAATTCCCTAGGGGGGATGAAACAAACAGTCCTGCCCAGAGACACTGGGCCACTCGAGCCCTAGAGAAAGGCCTACGGGTTGTGATCAAAAATGAACTAGGGGAGTGGGAACAAGGTTGGAGGCTAGTGCTCATGGGGCGGGGGTATGCGGCCCTTAAGAAAGATGGGGATATTAAATGGTGTCCACTCAAATCTATCAAACCAGACCTTCAGAGTGGAGATAATGAGAATTGTGAGACTTTGTTTGCAGGAATGGATCATTGGACGTCCCCGCAACCCGTACGCCCCACTGCCAGGAAAGAGGGAGAGACCACCGAGCAACCCGGCATCACCTGAGAAGCTCGCACCATCAAAATCAAAGCAGCAACGGTATCTCTGTGTTATCTTGTTTCTAGGGTTAGTAGGCGGAGGACAGGCGGACACAAAGCATTACCCTCACCAGCCGTTCAGGTGGGTTCTACGCCATCTCCCAAGTGAGAGGGTCATCAAGGAAATTCTTACAGCCGACACCCCATCTTTTGAGTTCAAGTTAAAAGACATTTTTCCTTGGCATACAGGGTTCCCCAAATTCCATGACACGGCATTATTTCAGACCTATTGGTGCCCTGCTTCCAACCCGGAAAAAGTTACTGTAATTACCCAGGGTATGGATATTGTGGATATTGGGGGTGTGAAACTATTGTGACAAGCAATAGATGGAAACCACAACACCCGGATAAGTTCCTGAAAATTAAGTATATTCCCCACGGCTGTCCCGAACCAAAATTTGCTATGGATAAATACATACTCCCTCAAGAAAGGAAGCAGCCCACCTGCACAGGCTATATAATGACAATCCTGCAGCCGACCCATGATAGCTGGGCCACGGGCAGAGCGTGGACAGCAGTTGTTCATCATTCTCGCCGCATCATGGCGCACATACAAATTATCAGATTCCCACCTTCAATATCCCAATCAGTCAGACCCAATCCGGTTCTTGCAATGAGTAGATCGGGGTCAGAGATCGCAACTAACCATAGCTCTAGCCACGAAGCACAGATGCAGGAATCTACCTTCTCCCTATCTGATTTCCTTGCCAAACCAATCCTTCCCGATCCATTTTTAAATGTGTTAAATGCTACCTTTATATCTCTAAACCAATCCAACCCGAACCTCACAGAATCATGCTGGTTATGCTATGATGCACAACCCCCTTTTTACGAAGGTGTAGCCGTCGATCTCCCATTCATCTTTTCAAAGTCAGACAATCCACGCCAATGCAGATGGGACACCCCCCAGAGTGGCATTACCCTAAGTCAGGTTACGGGCCAAGGCAAATGCTTTGGCAATGCAACCTTGGCAAAGCAGATGGGCGACGTCTGCCAAGAAATCGTCAAACTAAAAGGGGGGAAGTTCCAGTGGGTGATCCCAGCTGCATCAGGAATGTGGGTGTGACAACAATCCGGGGTAAGCCCATGTGTATCCCTTGACAAATTCGATCATTCTAACGACTTTTGTGTCCAAGTTCTAATCGTCCCCAGAATCCTGTATCGTGAGGACGAAGAAGTGTACCACCAGTTCGAAGAACCCGACTGGCTCCACAAGCGAGCAGTGGTAACGGGCATCACCATCGCGATGCTCCTCGGTCTAGGAGCTACTGGTGCTGCCACAGGTGTCTCAGCCCTTGCAACACAGCATCAAGGACTGGCCCAACTGCAGATGACTGTCGACGAGGATTTGCACAGGATCGAGAAATCCATTTCTTTCTAGAACTATCCCTTTCCTCACTCTCATAGGTCGTCTTCCAAAACAGGCGAGGACTGGACCTTCTGTTCATGCAGCAAGGAGGCCTGTGTGCCGCCTTGAAAGAGGAATGCTGCTTTTATGCAAACCACTCCGAAGTTGTCAAAAACTCCATGGCCGAATTGAGATACCGACTAACTCTAAGAAAAATGGCCAGAGAAGCTCAACAGGGCTGGTTTGAGTCGTGGTTCAACCGGTCCCCATGGCTCACCACCCTAATTTCTACCCTGATAGGCCCACTCACTATAATCTTACTAATATTAATCTTCGGGCCTTGCATAGTAAACAACTTAGTGCAATTCGTTAAAAAAGCGTTTAGAATCAGTTAACGTTATGTTCGTCGAACGCCGACAATTACTTTAAGGCGTGCATGTTATTAACACATTTATAATTTTGTACTAACTTTACTAATCCTCGAAATTTTATAATATCTACATTTTATACTTTTATACGATTTTTACTAATCATGAGGGGGGGGGAAATGTGGAAGGATAGGGATGTGTGCGGAAGATTTCGGGCTGTAACGGTCAGTTAAGAACCCATCCCCCTCTCCCAATCTGACCTCTGCTCTGTACCTGGACCACCCACACGGACATGAGCCGCAGGAAATGACCACAGACCACCCTAAGCTATATAAACCCTTGTAACCTTTCAATAAACGCCATTTTGCTGTCCACCACATTGGTGTACTGGAGCTGATGGACCGAGGGACCCTGGGGCTGGGTTCCCGTGCTGGGTAATTGAACCAGGTCGCCCACAACAGATTCTCCAAAACCACCCTTAAAGCAGTTGAAGGATGGGCCCTAGGCCTCCTCTTCAGAAGGTCCAGCAGCCCAGGTCCCTCAGCTTCTCCTCACAGCCCCAAAGCCCATCCTGTCAGTCTTGCACAACCTCTCCAGCCCCTCCTCACTGCCCAGAACAGAGAGCCCCACACCCAGACACACCAGCCCAGATGTGCCCCCCTGGCCTGTGGTGCCTCTGGCAAGGGAGCAGCACGAGGCACTGCAGGACCCTGCAGACAATTCCTGAAGTACTTGTAGGATGATCCTGCACCCCACGGGATGTTCCCATGGTGCCAGATCAGGAAATGAAATGGGGAGTGGGGCCAGAGAGGAAAGGCAAACAGGGATGGGCTGTTTGCAGAGGAGGGGACAGAGATGGACAAGAGGAAGAAATCTAGACCAGGGAAGAGTAAAGAATGCAAAAGGGAAGGAAAGGAAATGCTCAGGGCACTCTTGGGGTGGCTGCCCGGCAGCCCTGGTTTTGAGTAACAATGTCTACAATGGGACAGGAAACTCACAGCTCATGGGAACAAACTTTCTGGCTGATTTCAGGGGCCATGACAAGTTTCCTTCCCATTCCCAGCCCTTGCTGGCCCCAGGGGCTGATGGCATTTGTGCTCACTCAGCTCCATCTCTCTAGTCCTCCCCAGGGCCAATCCAGGCTCTGCCAGTACATACCAGTCTCTCCCAGTGCACCTTAGTTCATGTCCAATCCCTTCCAATTCCCCCCAGTTTCATCCACAGTATGAGCCAGTGTCTCCCAGCCATCCCCACAGTGTTCCCAGTTCCCCAGTTTATCCCAGTATGCCCCCAGTTTCACTCACAGTATCCCCAACTGGCCCCAGTATAGCCCAGTATCACTTCCAGTATGTGCTGCTATGTCCCAGTTTGCCTCTGTGTACCCCCACAATCCATCCCAGTCCTCCCAGATTCCCACTCAGCATTCCCAGTGTTCCCAGTATGTCCCAGTCCTCCCCAGTGTTTCCAAGGAAACTTGAACTTCTCATGGTTGCTGTGGCACCCAAACCCAGCAGTGGGGTCAGTGCAGTGTCCATGGCCACATGTCATGATCCGCTCAACTCCAGCGGGAGTCGTGATGGTTCGTTCGACCCCAGGGTGCAAAAGACAAAAGGCAAGGAGACCAAGGAGACTCAGGTTTAGTTAAGCAGAAAGCAGCACTGCAGTTTATTGTGTTTACAATTCAGTTTTGTGGGAGAGAGAGAGAGAGAGAGAGAAGTAAAAGGAGAGGGTGAGAGGGGGAGAGAGAGAGTGAGAGAGGGAAAGGATGGGATATAGCTACCAACAGATGGGATGCATCCTCGTCGTCGTCCGATGAGATGCGTCTTCAATCCATTGGGGAGAAAGAGATCTCAAAAGTCCTTTTAGAAAAGTCACTTTTTTAAAGTCCTTTTCCAAAAAGAGTGGCCTCTGGCCAAAAGGTGGGAAGATTTATGGACTATTGTATGCGGAGATCATTGCTCCAAGAAACAGGTGGAACAGGATGCTACAGCCAGTACCCTGTATGAGAGCAGCGTACCATGGCAAGCACCAGGCACAGCTACAAACAGTCCTTGGCAAGCATCCACCTCGGCCAGGCCAGAACTCCAGTTCAGGGTGAGTGGTGGGGTCCTGGGGTCTCAGTCTCTGATGATGGTTGTGAGGCAGATCAGAGAAACTTGGGACCGACTCTTACACCACCCCATGACTCACGATCATCGACAGGAGCACTTCCTTTGTGGTGTCGCGGCGAAGTCTTCAGGACTTGTCCGAGTTGATAGCATATCCTGGAAAAACAGAGACAGAAAGTTGGACAGGATAGGAAAGTAGGAAAAAGATAAGGGAAAGGAAAAAGGAGAGAGCAAACAAAACAAAATAATCAATTTAACAATCAATAATAAATATTCAATTTCAATTTCTGATTACAAAATTTAAATAATTTAAACCGATGTTAAAAAATTTTCAATTTCAATTTTTGATTTAATAATAATAATTTCTTGGTTAAAATATAATGTAATTAAAAAAAGTAAATTTCAAAATGCAACACAACTAACACAAGCAATTTTAAAACAAGCAATTTTTAAATTTCAAATCAAATAATTAATTTCAATTTAAAATGCAACACAACTAAAATAAGCAAATTTTAAAACAAAATCATGTTTTATCTTATTTTAAATCATACATTTTGCCTTGTGTCAATAACCTTAAGGATGTTAACAGTGACCGATTTGTTTACATAATGTAGAAGATTGCTGATCTATAAAAAATCATACCTTGTAATTTTAGTAAAGTTACAGACACAAAGATTTAAATGATTTTTAGTACTCACTACCAAATCTACAAAAACACTATCACAAGCAGTTCTAAACCATGCACACCCATTGCCCATATACACCAGGAGTGTTTCAGGAATCTCGTTTGGATAAATTTCAAAGTTACAGACATTCTGTTCTGTGTCTCAGCAAATATCTTGAGCTCTGATTGCATTACTTTCACAGATAAACCCTGTTGTTCCTGGACAATGCAAGTTTCCAAATTAATAGTTTGTTACATCTCCCCAGTTTGATGAGCCCATTCTCTATGCTCAAAAGGATAGAGAATAGCTCCATCATCATTCAGCCCTAATGCAATGATAGGGAATATTGAATGTACTGAAGCATTACATATGGTCAGTGCAAAGGCTGTGTTTGTGCTGGGGTTGTAGGTAAAATTTACCAAGTTCCACCAGGATTGGAATTCTTTTTCAAAATCAGTGATATTATCCCAGATTACTCTCCAATTTTCAGTAGGAAAAGTGCCTTCCTCACCTTCTCTTATGATTGAGGCAGCAACTGACTGCATCCACAATTGAGCCTGGATACTGCAGAGAGCTAAAGAAATGTTAGCCAATTTATTCATTGATACTTCTAAATCAATACTATTCAAAATTCCCAATCATGTTCCCACAACACTGGTTATGTTTCTTGTTTGTTTTTTTTTTTCTTGAAAAGATCCAGCTTTTGCAGTCAGGTTGTCTACCCTTAGAAAAGGTGATCAAGCTGGCTGAATTACTGAGTGCATTGGCAATTTGACTTGTTTAAAAGACCACGCCGAATTAAACAGTATTTGCTGTTGGCCAGTTTTCCGAATTACCTAAGGTCCAATTTCAAAACATTTTCATGCTCAGTATAACCAGTGGTTGGGTAGTAGGTGCTACAACATTAACAGTGAGTTCTTTTCAGTATTTTGTATTGTTTTTACCGCACATAATTTTATGGGAAAATTGTACAACTGTTCAATTTTATTTTGAATCATCACAAAATAAAATAAGGTGCTGTGCCATAACTGTATACAGATTCAATGAGGGATTCAGCAATTAATCTTCATGTTCCATGTTATTCTGTGAAAAGTAAACACAACAGAATCTGCCAAAAAGAGGCAGGAAGTTAAAATGATGGAACTATGTAGCATGTATCGCCGACTGGAATTCTGTTAACTTCCCAATATTTTGCTTCCAAAAAGGAAGCCACTCTGTACCTCCTTTATAAACACAGGATGAGTCAGTGTAGTTGCAAACAAAGGAGGCACTCCACATTTCAAGCTGGAAAATGCTCCAAACAACCATCAGCGTCCCAACCCAAGAGCCACCCCGTCCCCCAGCAATAATTTGTTCAGCAGAAGCATTAGTGAACAAAGAATTAGTGAACAAAGAATTAGTGAACAAAGATTGTTAGGGGGAGAAAGCAGAGGCTACTTTAATTACCGAGGCAGGTTTGTCGTAGCTTCTACCCAAGCTCTCAGTTTCTGTTATTGCCAGATTTTTGACAGTTCCTTCTGTTACTGAGGAGATGTTACAGTACTACTTGATCGGGGCATACCACTTCCCAACTGAGGATTTCTGGGCCACCCCGTCAGGAGGGGCAGTCCCAGTAGTGGCTGTTTTCAAAAACTTCACTTCCTGAGAAGGTTTCTGAATTTTCTCTGAGGCAATTTGCAAGTTAAGGCTTTCCAAATAGGAGATAATTTTTTGTTTGGTGTCCTCCACTACTTCTATTTCACCTCTTCCCTTAAGGGTATCATCAATATATTGATAAACACCCACATTGTCAGGTTTGGGTTTTGGATTGGCCGTACAGGGAAGTTTCGCAAGTCCTGTATAACCGGTTTGATTCCTTGTTTGGCACCAGAGGGAAGAGGGCATTGTTTTACATTTACAGGTAATTGAATAGGTGATTTATGGCCAGCAGCGAATTTTATTTCATGTATAATTTGCAAGCAGGCAGCTTTGTGAATGTTTTCTAGGAGTTGGTTGGGGGTACCAACTAAATCTACAAGGTCTCCCATTTTCAAGGGGTTAAGCCCTGCTGCCCAATAAACTGTGTGCTGTGTTGGGGACCATAAGTTATGTTTGTCTTCTGTTGTTAAGAATGCTCTGTGTCCCCAGTACCCACTAGCTGCTTGATCTGATAATTCAGTAGCAGTGTACAGGATTTTTGTGGTGGTTATTTGTGGGTCAAAATTCTCATTATTGATACAATTGTATTCTCTTTTAACCACAGGTTTCAAGTTGGGGCAGCAATATTCCCTGCTATTTTTCATCAAAGATAGTTCCTTTTGAGGATATAATAGTTTACTTCCTTCTCCTCTGTTTCTTTTGGTGGATCAGTGTGTTTTAAAGTGTTGGTGTGTTCTTGTCTTAAGGCAGCTCTTAGAGAATTATTCTCATCTTTTAAAGAATGAATCTCATCTCTCAAAGCATGATTTTCATTCCTTTCCTCATTTAATTGTTTTTGCAAAATTTCCACTACATTTTGTAGAGAGTCAATAATTGCTTTTTCTTCACTCTTTTGCGTAAAGCGAGTTTCTATAGCTGCCGTAAGACAGGCCCCCAAAACTGAGCAGAGAATGGTCTTATTTCTGCCCAGTTTGAATTTTGTTTCATGTTGCAAAGAATGTATCCTATCAATCACATTTTCTAAATTAAACAGTTACTGTGAGCCCAATCTTCTCCCCCTTGGGAGGGTCTGGCATTATACTTAGCTAGTAAAGCGAAAAATGCAGCTTCATCTTTAGTATTAGTCATTTTGAAAGAAGGAAAGTAAGACCACTCAAGCAAAGTCAACACTTAGTTCCACACACAGCTTTGCTGTCTGCAAGCCCCTCTCTTCCCTGGGTGGGTGAAAAGACTGGACTTACACATGCACTCCTCAGCCTGCGCAGAATTCTCCCTCTTTCAGGGAAGGTTGACACACAGCCTGCACAGTTTCTTAGGAAAGGGAAAAGTATACATGCACACACACCCAACCCAGTTTTTCCCCCCTTATTTCAGGGCAGGGTAGACACACAGCCTGCGTGGTACCCCCTCCTAACTTTTTAGGAGAGGTTAGTACACATGCACACACACCCTACGCAGTTTTTCCCCCTTTATTTTCAGGAATGGCAGACACACAGCCTGCGCCGGTTTTTTCCCCCCTAATTTTAGGAAAAGTCAGTTCACATACATACAGTAATAGATTAGAGTTACGCATGCACTCCGCAGCCTGCACAGTATTCTCCCTAACTCAGGGAGGTCAGTTCACATTCATACAGTAATAAAGAACAAGAAGAAAGCAGTTCTGCCTTTTGCACCAAGAGATCTTGTGAGAATTTCTGAAGACAGAACCCTCAAAAGAGTGTAGGGATGCTTTTCACTTAGGTGTGTGCAGTTTGTGGGAAATCTGAAATGCCCCCCTTGCTTTCTAGTCTGGCTGATCCCTGACGAGGTGGCCAGCTAGGTGCGGCTAGAGCAAGACATCCTTCCCCTGTTACAGACTACACATAACCAGCAACCCTTCTGTCTGTCAGAAAGTTCTTGTCCGTGGCACCAATTTAATGTCACAATCCGCTCAACCCAAGGGGAGTTGTGATGGTTCCTTGGACCCCACGGTGTAAAAGTCAAAAGGCAAGAACTCAGGTTTTGTTAAGCAGAAAGCAGTGATGCAGTTTTTTGTGTTACAATTCCGTTTTGTGGTAGAGAGAGAGAGAGAAGTAAAAAAGTAAAGGGGTAGAGAGAGAGAGAGAGAGAGAGAGGGTGAGAGAGAAAGGATGGGATGTATCTACCAACAGATGGGACGCATCCTCGTCGTCGTCCAACGAGACGAGACGCGTCTTCAATCCGTTGGGGAGAAAGAGATCTCAAAGTCTTTTTAGGAAAGTCACTTTTTATAGTCCTTTTCCAAAGCGAGTGGCTTCTGGCCAAAAGGTGGGAAGATTTATGGACTATGGTATGTGGAGATCATTGCTCCAAGAAACAGGCGGAACAGGATGCTACAGCCAGTACCCTGCTCGCAAGAGCAGCATAGCATTCCAAGCACCAAGCACACCTACAAACAGTCCTTGGCCCGCAAGCATCCACCTCGGCCAGGCTGGAGCTCTGGTTCAGGTCAAGTGGTGCAATCTCAGGTCCCAGTCTCTGATGATGGTCGTGAGGCAGATCAGAGAAAACTTTGCACTGACTCTTACACTCCCCAAGCTGGTCTGCCCCTTGTGGACAGAACCCAGTACTGCAGCCACCCCTCCCTGAGCAGTGCAGCCCCCTTGTGGACAGAACCAGGTACTGCAGCCTTCCCCCTCTGAGCAGTGCTGTCCCATTGTGGACACAGCATGGAACTGCAGCCTCCCCAAATGAGCCGTGCTGCCCTCTTCTGGACAAAACACGGTACTGCAGCCCCTGCCCCCCCCCCCCCAGTGGTCTACTGTGCTGCCCTCTTGTGGACACACCATGGTTCTGCAACCCCCTCATTCCAAGCTGTGCTGCCCCGTTGTGGACGCAACCTGATACTGCAGCCCCCCACACCCCCGCCAAGCAGTTCTGACCCATTGTAGATACTGCATGATACTCCAGCACCTGATGTGCTTTGTAATAAGATGTGCTTTGTAATAAATAACCTTTTAACTATTAGCTGCTTTGCTTATATTAATTAAAATTACCTGACAAGTAAGAGCCTAAGAGCTCAGAGTATGAGCCTATAGAGCTCTGGGAGTTAAGTGCCTAAGAGCACCTCGGGGTCAGAAAGAACCCCACACCAGATTTCACACCTGGTGCCCCGTGGCAGTAGCCACAACTGTATTTCTATTTTAATTTTCCTGGTAAAGAACTGTTATTCCTAATTCCCATATCTTTGCCTGAGAGCCCCTTAATTTCAAAATTATAATGATCTGGAGCGGGGGAGGGGGTTTACACTCTCCTTTTTCAAGAGAAGCTTCTGCCTTTATTGACAGACACCTGTCTTTCAAACCAGGACAGGTTTTAGAGGGTGCAGACTCCTTTAATCCTAAACTCCTGACTGCATATTGCCCTCTTCATTTCTCTATTGGCTGAAGGAAGGTACAGCCTCCTCGACTCGCCTGCCCCATATTCCCTCTTGAACCTGGCATTTCCCCCTAAATTTTGGAAGTTCAGGTTTGTGCAAACCCTTGTCTGTTTCAGGAGCCAAGCTGTCGGGGACTGGTAACAAACCTGCTGCCCAAAGTCAGTAGAAACATTCTGACCCATTTCAAAAAGATTAACACCCATCCCTTCACCCATCAAATGATTTGTAAAGACATTAGCACACATCTTTCCTCTCATGTTGATGATTCCTGTGCAGGTGACAGTCTTTTAAGCCCAGCCTTCAGCCTGACCTCTCTGCTGTTGTAGTTCCATGGACAGAGGTTGTTGTCTCTCCCCCTTCCACGGGCAGGCCGGTGTTCAGCCATCTCCATGTGCCCAAAGCCATGCACAATTCCCTCTGGGACACCAGGAACATGTCCTACTCAGGATGTGTCATCCAGCATTTTCTCTTTGTGTTTTTCATTTCAACAGAGCTTTCCTTCCTGACCATCATGTGCTACGACTGCTAGGTGTCCATCTGCAATCCCCTGCACTATGGGACCCTCCTGGGCAGCAGAGCTTGTGCCCACTTGGCAGCAGCTGCCTGGGCCAGTGGCTTTCTGTATTCACTACTTGACACAGCCAATACATTTTCCCTGCCCCTGTGCCATGGCAATGCCCTGGGCCAGTTCTTCTGTGAAATCCCACAGATCCTTAAGCTCTCCTGCTCCAAATCCTACCTGAGTGAACTTGAGCTTTTTGCTCTTAGTATTTCTTTAGATTTTGTCTGTTTTGTGTTCATTGTTTTCTCCTATGTGCAGATCTTCAGGGCTGTGAGGATCCCCTCTGAGCAGAGATGGCACAAAGCCTTTTCCACCTGCCTCCCTCACCTGGCTGTGGTCTCCCTGTTCCTCAGCACTGCATTCTTTGCCTACCTGAAGCCTCCCTCCATCTCCTCCCCATCCCTGGATTTGGCAGTGTCAGTTCTGTACTCAGTGGTGCCTCCACTCCTGAATCCTCTCATCTACAGCCTGAGGAATCAGGAGCTCAAAGTTGAAGTGTGGACACTGACGACTGGCTGCTTTCAGGAACATTAAATTGCTGCCCAGTTTCTGAAAACCACTTTTAATAAAAGTCATCTCTGATACTTCTTCTTGGTTTGATTGTAGGTTTTTTTCTTCCTTTGTTTTAGTTTTAACATATTGTCCATAAAAAAAAGCCACTGTGTGTCCATTGCTCATTTTGTTTCTTCGTCATCCCTGTGGCCACAGAAAGTGTCAATGAAGGGCTGCTCTCTTGGTGGCTTTAAAAAAACTGAAGGATTTCTCTCCCAGCAAATTTTTCTCTAGAGATGGCCCTTTTGTTCCTCTTCTCCAGGATAAACATCCCCAGCTCCCTCACCCGCTCCTCACAGCACTTGTATTCCAGACCCCTCACCAGCCTTGTTGCCCTTCTCTGGACACGCTCCAGCTCCTCCACTTCCTTCATAGATTGGGGGGGCTCAGATGTGGAGACAGGTCTTGAGGTGCAGCCACACCTCTGCTGAGTAGAGGGGAAGAATCACTGCCCTGCTCCTGCTGGCCACAGCGTTCCTTATTCAGGCCAGGTGCCATTGGCCTTCTTGGCCACCTGGGCACACTGCTGGCTCATGTCCAGTCTGCTGTCCAGCAGTGCCCTAGGTCCCTTCTGCCTGGCTGCTCACCAGCCACTCTGTCACCAGCCTGGAACACTGAAGGGGTTGTGGTAAAAGTGCAGGTCTTGTTAAGCCTTGTCTTGTTGGATTTGGGCCCTGGATCCAGCCTGTCCAGGTCCTTCTGCAGAACCTTCCTCCCCTCAGCAGATCAACACTCACACCCAGCTTGGTGTCACAATAGTTCAATGAGGCCCCAGAGTGTCACAATGTTCATTTTGTTCCATGGTACCCCTTGTTCTCACAAAGTCCTTTGGATCCTTGGGCCCTGCAGTGTCACAATGGATCCTTGCTTCCATGAGATCTCGCAGTGCAGCAATGCTCTCCTTGATTCCAGAGTGTCCCAGTGGCCTCTTGGTCACCACGGTGTCAAACATTTTTCCTCCATTCCACGAGTCCCTGCAGTGTCACAATGGCCTCTTGGTTATATGAGGTCCAGCAGTATCAAGTGATCTCCATGGCTCCATGGGGCCCCAAGGAGTAACACTGGCCCCTTGGTTCCCTGGGGCCCTGCACTGTCACTGTGGCCCCATTGTTACAGGAGGTTCCACAGTGTCATAATGGACTCCGTGTTTCCTCAAGGCTAAAAAAGAGTCTCCACTGTCTTCTTGATTTCATGAAGCCCCATGGAGTCACAGGGCCCCCAGAGTTCCATAAGGTTCCAGAGTGTCACAATGGACTCCTGGTTTGCACGGTGTCACAATGGACCCCTGGTGACACGAGATCCTGCAGGGTCACAATGGATTCTTGGTTCCATGACACCCTGCACTGTCAGTGTCACTGTGGTGGATATGCACATGAGGCCCTGCAGTATTTCAGTGTCCCCTTAGTTCCAGGGGGCACCCAGGTGTCAAAATTGTTCCCTTAGCTCCACGAGTCCCTGCAGTGTAAGAATGGCCCCTTGGTTTAACAAAGCCCACTGTGTCACTGTGGCCTCCCTGATTCCATGATGACCCAGAGTCACGAATGGACCTTGGTTCCATTTAGCCCCATGGTGTCACAATGGGACCTTGCTTCCCTGGGGCCCTGCAGTGTCACAGTCATCACAGAATCACAGAATCAACCAAGCTGAAAATACATTTGAGAGCATCAAGTCCAACCTGTGACCCAACACCACCTTGTCACCCAGACCATGGCACTCAGTGCCACATCCAGTTTCTCCTCCAACATCTCCAGAGGCAGTGACTTCACCACCTCCCTGGGCAGCCCCTTTCAATGGTCAATCACCCTTTCTGTGAAGAATATTTCCTAATGTCCAGCCAAATCCTGCCTTGGTGCAGCTTAAGGCTGTGTCCTCTTGTCCTGTGACTGTTCCCTGGGAAAGAGCCTGACTCCCCTGGCTGCACTCTCCTGTCAGGGAGTTGTAGAGAGTGATGAGGTCTCCCCTGAGTCTCCACTTCTCCAGGATAAACATCCCCAGCTCTCTCAGTCCCTCCTCACACCTTAGTCCCTCAGGTGTACCAGACCCCTCACCAGCCTTGTTGCCCTTCTCTGGACACACTCCAGCCCCTAAATGTCCTTCCTCCAGCAGATCCACACTCACACCCAGCTTGGTGTCATCTGCAGATTTACTGATGTTGGGCTCAGTCTGCTCCCCTAGATCATCAGTAATGATGCTAAATAGGACAGGGCCAAACACTGATCAGTTTGGGACACCACTGGTGACTGGACACACACTGGATGCAGCACGATCCCCACCACTCTCTGGACCCAGCCTCCAGACAGTTCTTTACCCAGCAAAGACTAAACTTGTCCAAGCCATGGGATGCAGCTTTTCCAGGGAATGCTGTGGCTCGTGATGTCAAGTTTTGCTGAAGCACAGGCACAAAACATCCACAGCCATTCCCACATCCACCAGGCGGGTTACCTGGTCATACAAGGAGATCAGGCACGACCTGCCCCTCCTAAATCCACACTGGCTGGCTCTGATCCCTCAGCCATCCTGCAGGTGCCCTGTGGTGGCACTCAAGGTGATCTGTTCCATCACCTTGCTGGGCACAGAGGTCAGGCTGACAGGCCTGGAGCTCCCCAGATCCTCCTTCCAGCCCTTCTTGGGGATGGGCTCACATTGGCACCTCCAGTCCTCTGGGACCTCCCTGGTGAGCCAGGACTGATGGTAAATGATGGAGAGCAGCTTGGGGAGCTCATCCAGCAGCTCCCTCATCCCCCAAGGATGGATCCCATCTGGTCCAGAGACACCTGTGAGCATCTGAGTGGCTCAGCAGGTCCCCAGCTGCTTCCTCCTGGATTACAGGGGGTCTGTTCAGCTCCCTGTCCCCATCTACCAGCTCAGGAGAACACTTGTCCTGAGGACAACCTGTCTTGGTGTTGGAAACTGAGGAAACAAAGGTGTTAAGTACCTCAGCCTTTCCTCATCTTTAGTTACTGTATTCGTCACTGCATTCAATAAAGAGTAGAGGTTCTCCTTATCCCACAGTTTGCCATTAATTTATTTATAGAAATATTTTTTATTCTTTTTCACAGAAGCAGCCTGGTTAAGTATGAAATGAGCTTCCACCTCTTTAATTTTCTTTCTGCATGACCTAACAACATCCTTGAACACTTCCTGAATTGTCTGACCTTTTTTCCAAAGGTGATGTATCCCCGTTTTTCCCCTAAGTTCCCACTAAAGCTCCTACCCAGCTAGCCAGTCATTTTCCTCACTGGCTCACTGTTTGCCATACAGGGACAGGCTGCTCTGCTGCGGTAATGGGAATAATGAAATACTATGAGAGATTATAAAAGTGGCTTTTGCTAGGCCCAGGGCAGGCCCAGGGCTATTATAACAGCGATGCTTACTAGGCCCAAGGACAGAGTGTCCTTGTAGACGATGGAATGAGGGGATTTCCAGAGACCAGATAAAAAGCAGGAAATAGAAATTAATTTTAGCCATAAACTGTTACATTTAGTAAGAAAAGCAACCAATTATAATTTAGAATGGGCCTCATGCACGGCGTGTGTAAGGTGTATCTAACCAATTAAGACAAAGACAAGATGCTGCTTGTCGTGTGTACAGAACTAAAAGGACTATATAAATCACTGTAACAAAACAATAAATCGGAGTGTTATCCCCACATCGCATCGGTGTGTTTACTCCCCAAGCCTGGGGCCACGGCATTCTGGTGACCCCGACGTGACGAATGGGACCCCTGAAAAAGACCCCCTGAAATATTATTGTCCTTGAAGAACTATCCTCCGTATCGGAGCTGCATAAGCGGACGAGAGACAAGGCTTGAGATCCCGGCCGTCCGAGAGACAAGGGAACCTAAGAGGCTGCGAGCCGGCCGTCCGAGAGAGACGGGAGCCCAAGAGGCTGGTGGCCACAAGCTGACCGGTGAGTCAGGCAGACTGCGGTCTGGAACGGGATGGGTTTCGCTGCATCAGCCATAGAGAGGCTGTTGTGGACGGACTATTAAGAGTCCTTGAAAAAACGGACTATAAGGTACAAAGGAACAGCCTTGTAGATTTATTGTTGTGGGGTTGGATACGCGGTTATTTTACAACCCCGCATGACGCATTTGATTTAGCTACATGGGAACGAGTGGGTAAAGATTTATGGGAAGGTGTTCAGACTGGAGCGAAAGGGGCAAAGGAATGTTCAAAAACATATCGATCGGTGCAACTGGCGTTAGAACAGTTAAACACAGAAGCAGAAGTTGCAAAAGTTCTGAAAGAATGTCTGAAGGTGGCGGAAGATAGTAAATTAAAAGAGACTGAGACAGATAAAAAGAAAAGTTTGCCTCCCAGCCTTGTTGCCGCTCAGGCTTCTAAGGGTCGCTTTGATGATCTTATTCCACCTTTTATACCTGATGACAAGCCATCAACGGGGGCACCACCAAGTGCCCCACCGCTCCCTATGGAAGTGGATCCTGCGACAGTGCCTCTTCCTGCAGATAATGATACCGGGGAGAGCGGGCTGTCACAGGAGGTCCGAGGGTTATCAAATCAAATGCTACAGCTCCTGGAGGAGTTAAAGAGGATTGATCCCAGCTCAGGGAAAAAGAAAATAGAGGAGGCATATAAGAAGGCATCTAAAGCAATACAGGAGGGACTGGAAAATATCAGTAACCAGCTTGATATACAGGAGGAAAAATTGGCCCCAATAGTGGAGAGACGGAGAAAAGAATTGATACAATCGGAATTAAATAGTGACTGGGACTCTGAAACATTACACCATTATTTGAAATCTCACTTTGGGGCTGTACATGGACTGACTACATCTGAAAAGGAACAAATCAATGCAGCCCATGAAAGAATGGGGAAGCTAAAGTGTACCCTAGAGGATGGAGGAATTGACCACCGGGTGCGGGCGTGGCTCTCCGGCAGTGAGCCTAAGACTGCTGGAGGTACTCAAGAAACAGATCCCCCCTGGTCATTTAACAAAAGGCAACAAGGAGACGAAACACGCTGGATACCAGCCAGGTGAGTGTGGCTTTATCTCCAGAAGACCACTGCAGATGGCGACATTGCAGAAATCTCATCTTAAAGCCGTTATGCCAAGAATTTAATGCACTGTTTTTGTAACATATTGACTGCGATTTTTGTGCTTTGCTACATTGGGATTCCCCTTTGCTTATTAATGATGCACAAGTATTGGTTTATGGATATATAGCACGTAGGAAGTGGATTTTAGAGAAATGTTGCTCAGAGTGTAAGGAAAAAGTAGATATTATAGTGATTAAATGTGGGGGTTGTGGATGGATTGAGGAGGTTAGAGATACTAGATGGATAGATCAAGCATTGGGTGGATGCATTAGGTGTACTCACCCGTTTGTTACCCGGAATCCCTGGGAACAACTACGGGAACTCGCAGGAGAACAGGTTTTGAGAGAACTGGGAATTCCCCGACTGTTTGAAAACGTAGAAGCTTTGCATTTTGTGCATGTTGCTTTTGTAGTGTGGTGTGCTTTGTGCTGATTACAGATAGCTGCTAAAACACGGGCACTGGTGTGGAGTTTCACCCGGTGCTGCGCTAAACATAATCAAGATGGGGGGCTATACGCTCCATATTAACCAAGAACTTCCAGCCTTAACTATAATAATTGGATGCTGTTTGGAACTGACTTCTTTCGGTCCTCCTGAAAATGTTTGGGTAACCATAGCAAATCAAACAGCTCAAACTTCACTTTGCTTAAGTTTAGGAAGCGTTAATAGTCCTTTTAAGACCTGTCTGTTTGGTGTGCCAACCTGGCAACCTTCTGATTTCAAGGGATTTGTACATGATGCCACTGTACAGAATGAGACTCAAACACTTAAGGAAGTAAATCAAACAGCAGAAGGCTTGAATCGCAATCAGCTTGATGGAGGGTGGCAGTGTCATATTTTTTTGGCTCTGAATATCACTCTTGATTCCCCACTGGAAGAAATAGACATTGTAGGATGTAGCAATGCTAGTATGGCAAATAAAACAGGTGGATGGTTCTCATTTGAGCCACTTAAGGATTCACAATGGAATCAGGACCAATACTTGTGGGCATCTCTGAAATCTGATTTGCAGGATCATGAGGTGCTCGGAACCCTCTACTCTAAATGCAATGGAAACAACATTACGATGCCCCTAAAGTTGCCAAAAGGTATTTTTTTAATTTGTGGGAATAGAGCATGACCTAGGGGAGGACCATGTTATCTTGGTCAGTTAACATTGTTTCATCCCAATGTATCCTCACTGATGATGATTTCTAGGATCAGGACCGAACACGGTGTTCATGACTTAGACTGCAAAGACACCGGCAGTCCTCAGTTTTGGTCTGAGCTCAAACAAGTAGTGGTAGCCACGATCCTTCCCGGAGCAGCAGCTCGCAAGGCAATGGTATTAGCTGAACAACTTGCCTGCTGGGCAAAGGATGAACTAAACACGACATCACAGATATTGGATGAACTTAGTGCCGATGTGTCCAGTGTCAATCATGCGGTTTTGCAGAATCGAGCTGCCATTGATTATTTTTTGCTAGCCCATGGCCATGGTTGTGAAGAATTTGAAGGCATGTGTTGAATGAACTTGTCTGACCATTCAGTGTCAATTCATGCAAAAATTAAGAAACTACAAAATCATCTGCATGATCTGAAACAGCAGGATGGGTTAGGACTAGAAGGATGGTTATCCTTTTTAGGGCTTGGACCATGGCTTAGTAGCATTATAGCGCATTTTGGGGGAACTTTGCTTTTGCTTTTATTGAGCTTGCTGCTTGGCCCATGCATTGTAAGATGTATAACGCAATGCTTAGAGGAAATTGTCCATGCTGTTTTTGAAAAAAGAGAGGGAGATGCTGTGGTAATGGGAATAATGAAATACTATGAGAGATTATAAAAGTGGCTTTTGCTAGGCCCAGGGCAGGCCCAGGGCTATTATAACAGCGATGCTTACTAGGCCCAAGGACAGAGTGTCCTTGTAGACGATGGAATGAAGGGATTTCCAGAAACCAGATAAAAATCAGGAAATAGAAATTAATTTTAGCCATATACCGTTATATTTAGTAAGAAAAGCAACCAACTATAGTTTAGAATAGGCCTCATGCAAGGCGCGTGTAAGGTGTATTTAACCAATTAAGACAAAGACAAGATGCTGCTTGTCGCGTGTACGGAACTAAAAGGACTATATAAATCACTGTAACAAAGCAATAAATCGGAGTGTTATCCCTACATCGCATAGGTGTGTTTACTCCCCAAGCCTCGGGCTGCGGCACTGCTCCTTCCCCTTGAATAGGCCACAGTCCCCTCACCATAATTCCAGTATAGAAGTTTTGTTGATGCCCCTCCCTCCTTCTTTCACAGAATATTGAAAACCCCATTATTTCATGGTCACTGTACTCCAGGAGGCCTCTGACCACCACATCTCCCACCAGCCCTTCTCTATTTGTGAACAGCAGGAGACAGAGCTTTCCTTGGGATTGAGAGTGTTATCAAAAATTCAGGAAAATACAAAACTCCTTAACACCAATGTAGCATTAAAAGCAGCATTCTTTATTTGTCTGGATGCATAGGGGGGGACAGCTCCTCCCAAAGCCATGCATGCTGAGCACAGGAAAGTTTCTGTTTATATTCTCTATTTTGTATACATATTCATTGACTGTCCCAGACTAAACACATATATGATAATAATTTCCCAAAAATCATTAACATATTTCCCCTCCCCTTTACCCATGTGTTCTGCTGTCCTGGGGGTCTCCCTGGTGGTCCCTGGTGGTCGTGTACCCCAGTGTTCCAGTCAGCCTGGCTCAGTTGGCAGGACACAGAAGCTGATGAATTCCAGTTCCCATTCTTACACAACGAGCATTGTGTGGTTTCCAGAGGCCAGTGGTTTTGGAGAACAAGTATTGTGTTAGCTCACCTGGTGTGGGTAATTTACCATTTGGTAAAATGAGGTCACAGAGAAGGTTATGACATCACAGAAAGGGCTATGACATCACAGAGTGGACTGTGAGGTCAATGTGAGGTCATTGAGCATCATAGGCTGTCTGTGACATCATAGAGCTGACTGTGACATCACAGGAGGGGCTGTGTGACATCACAGGAGGGCTGTGTGAGGTTACTGGGTTGGTCACTCTGTCCCAGGCCCCCTCACAGTTTCCCCAGACAAGTCCAATGCTGTTCATGCCCAGCAGGGTCCCCTGTCCCTCTGTATCCCCCTGCTCCACCTGGAGCCACAGCCTCCCTCAAGGATGTTCCAAAAATCAACCCCCAGAGCCTGACACAGGGACAAGGGGCCAGGCTGTGTGACCAGGACATCAAGGACAGGGATTATCCAGGTCACTGGGGCCTGGTTTGGGTTGCCCAGGGCAGGAAAGATGTCTGGCAGCTGGAGCAGGCTGAGGGAAGGGCCTCCAAGGTGGGGCTGGAGCCCTTTGGCTGTGAGGAGAGGCTGAGGGAGCTGGGCTTGTCCTGCCCGGAGCAGGGAAGGCTGAGGGGCTCCTCATCCCAGCAAGGACATGAGGAGATAAAATGAGTCAGGCTGGTTGTAGCATTTCGTCAACAACAAAAAGCACATGATTCCCCCCTTCTTCATCCACCACTGACAATTTTGCAGCTAGGGCTATTTTCAAGCTGTTTCACCCAAACTCCAGGCAGTGAATTCTCATGAAACACCTTACTTGCGTTTACATTCATATCAGAATCATCTTTGCCTGAAATTGACACTGTATACAAATCCCTTGTGAATGGTGTATATGTCAGATGCTGCTGGGATGTCTCGCATTGCTGAGGGAGGAGTTTCAATTTTTAAAATTGTATCATGTTTATATTTTTATTATTTTTATGTTCGCAATGAAGATAAGACTGTTTGAGGGGGTAGGGGGCTGCAGTACCGGGTTGTGTCCAATAGGGGGCAGCACTGCTCAAGGCGGGGGAGGGCTGCAGTACCTACCGGGTTGTGTCGATAAGATGGCTGCAGTACTTGGAAGGGTGGGGCTGCAGTACTGGGCAGTGTCCATGTAAGGGTCCGAAGTTTCTCTGATCTGCCTCACGACCACCATCAGAGGCTGAGACTCAGGGACCCTCACCACTAAAGCTGCAGAGCTGAGCTTCTGGCCTAATCGAGGTGGATGCCTGCCCAGGACTGTTGCTGGTGTGCCTGGAGATTGCTTTGGTACACTGCTCTCGAAGGTATTGGCTGTACTCAACAAAGCCTCCCACAGGTGGAAGAAACAATGGGACCCCGAGCATGGGTCATGGCGACCCCGAAAATCACATATGCTCTGCTCTCCCCGAGCTGCTGCTGGAACTCTTCCCAGATTATACCTGCCTCTACAGAGAACAATGGTCCCTAAGCCTTCCCACCTTTTGGCCAGAGGCCACTCGCTCTGGAAAAGACTATAAAGTGACTTTCTCGACTGAAGACCCCCGAGATCTCCCCAGCGGTACTGGACAGCCTATTGGCCGGACCACGAGGGCTCATCCGACCGTTGGTAGCTAATTCCCCCTTTTCAACCCTCTCTCTCTCTCTTCTTTTCCCTCTCTTTCTCCCTCTCCTCTATCGCATTTTGGTTTGGCACAAATAAAGTGCATTTCTGCAAGATTAAACTGGTTTTGTCCCTTTGCTGTGTCTTTTGCGCTCTGAGATCCCTAAAAAAGAACCTTCACGACCCCCGCACTAACTAGGCGGACCATGACACTCGGATGGAACTAAAAGGGTTCAGTGAACAAAATGGATGAAAAGAAAAAGGGGGGATTGTTATAGATGAACATTGGGTTTGTTCACTGAGGAATTAGAAGATGAAGCAAATAAGGGTTAAAAGACATTAAGTAGTAAAAGAATGGAGCAATAGTTGTGGTTAATGAAAAGGAGAAGTAGTTAACATTTGTAGTTGCTTGTGCAATTATATTTAGCTTTTGTGATAACAATTTTTGTAGTCGTTTGCAAGAGTTATATTAGGATTTGCAAGGATGGCAAGAATGTGTGCAACCATGCCATATAAAGAGATAGGCTACGAAGGAGACGTGCGATGAAGACTACCAGCCTTCATCAGACGACCACCGAGAGGCAGAAGAAGACCCTCTAGTAACAACACAACGCAGGCGCAGAGAGACTTTCAAAACGTCACGGTATAGGAAGAAGGACTGTCTATAAATCAAGTATCATTTTGCAACATAGTGCGGCTAAGCGGAGGTGAGTCCACCTTCCACCTCGCTTACGCTGCCCAGCACTGTTTTTGCCTGTTACTGCTTGCTCTAACATAATAAATTCTAATTGGCTTTTCAACTCAGATTGGACTAAGAGTTGTCTATCTATAACAGTCTCCATGCTTCCATATTGCCCTGCAGTGTCACAATGGACCATTGGTCAGTGAGCCTTCACAGTGTCACCATGGTCCCTCGGTTCTATGGAGTCCCACAGTGTCACTGTGGTCCCCTGGGTTCCACAAGGCCCAGAAGTTCCACAATGGCCCTTTGGTTCTATGAGGTTTGGTCGACTCACAATTCACTCCTTGGTTCCACAAGGCCCTGCTGTGTCACAATGCCCATGGTTCCATGAGTTTCCATAGTGTCACCAGGGTCTCCTTGGATCTGCAGTATCTCAATGGTACCTTGGTACCATCCCGCCCAAATGTCACAATGGCTTTGTGGCTCCATGAGGTTCCACAATCTCACAAGGGTGTCCTTGGTTCCATGAGGATACAAAAGCTTTGCATAAACATTGAGTAACAGCTGCTTAACACATCTGGGAACATCTGTCTGCATTCAAAAGAGGGGTTAAAGGTGAGAATGGCACCAGCAGCTTCCATCTGCAACAGAGACCCAGGGAAAGGACAGGGACAGAGAATTCAGCTGAATGACTTGGAGAAATCACAGAATCACAGAATTACTGGGTTGGAAGAGACCTTCAAGATCATCAAGTCTAACACCTGCCTAAAACTTTCATATGGAACCGACTGCCATATCCAGTCTTTTTTTAAACACATCCAGGGATGGTGTCTCCAACAGCCCCTGGGCAGATAATTCCAGTACTTTATCACCCTTTCTGTAAAAAACTTTTTCCTCCTATCTAACCTATATTTCCCTTGGGACAGCTTAAGACTGTGTCCTGTCATTTTGTCAGCTATTGCCTGGTGAAAGAGACCAACCCCCACCTAACCACAATCACCTTTCAGGAAGTTGTAGAGAGTGATAAGGTCACCCCCAAGTCTACTTTTCTCCAGGATAAACATCCCCAGCTCCCTCAGCCACTCCTCACAGCACTTGTGTTCCAGACCCCTCACCACACTTGTTGCCCTTCTCTGGACATGCTCCAGCCCCTCCATGTTCTTCCTAAATTGGGGGCCCAGAACAGGACACAGCACTCGAGGTGCTGCCCAACCAGTGCCAATCACAGCCCTGGTTCTGCTGGCCACACCATTTCTGATTTAAGCCAGGAGCCATTGGCCTTCTTGGTCACTTGGGCACACTGCTGGCTCATGTCCAGCCTGCTGTCCATCACTGCCCCCAGATCTCTTTCTGCCTGGTCTCTGTCCAGCCACTCTGTCCCCATCCTGAAGCACTGCAGGGGTTGTTGTGGCCAAAGTGCAGGACCCAGCACTTGATCTTGTTAAACCTCACATTGTTGGATTTGCGCCCTTGATCCAGCCTGTCCAGGTCCCTCTGCAGAGCCCTCCTACCCTCCAACAGATCCACACTCACCCCCAGATTGGTGTCATCTGGAAATTTGCTGATGGTGCACTCAGTGCCCTCATCCAGAGCACCAGTGCAGATACTGAAATCCATGCTGGCTGGCTCTGATCCCTCACCCATCTTGTAGGTGTCCTCTGATGGCACTCAAGGTGATCTTTTCCATCACCTTGCTGGGCACCCAGGTCAGGCTGACAGGCCTGGAGTTCCCCAGATCCTCCTTCCAGCCCTTCTTGGGGATGGGCTCACATTGGCACCTCCAGTCCTCTGGGACCTCCCTGGTGAGCCAGGACTGATGATAAATGATGGAGAGCAGCTTGGGGAGCTCATCCAGCAGCTCCCTCATCCCCCTACGATGGATCTCATCTGGTCCAGAGATACCTGTGAGCATCTGAGTGACTCAGCTGATCTCCAGCTGCTTCCTCCTGGATTACAGGGAATCTGTTCTGTCCCCATCTACCAGCTCAGGAGGACACTTGTCCTGAGGACAACTTCTGTTATTGTTGAAAAGTGAGGCAAAAAAGGGTTTAAGTACCACAACCTTTTCCTCATCTTTGGTAACTATTTTCCCCCCAATAAACAATGGAAGTTGCACTTACCCCTCCTTTTACCATTAATGTATTGATAAAATAATTTTCTTTATCCTTCACAGAAATGGCCAGATGGCGTTCACCTCTCTTATTTTCTTTCTGCATGACCTAGTGATACTCTTAAACATTTCCTGAGTTGCCTGCCTCGCTGTCAAAAGGTGATGCAGACTCTCTTTTCCTCTGATTTCCCACACAATCTATTACTCAGTTAGTCCAGCTACTTTCCATGCTTGCTCAAATTTATGTGCACAGGGACAGGCTGCTCATCCGCCTTTAGGATTTCTTTTTGGAGTGTTTTCCTCTTTCCTGGACCCCCCTGTAATTAAAGACTGTTTCCAAGGCACACTCCAAATCTGCATCCTGAATAGGCAGAAATATGCCCTGTGTAACTCCAGTGTAGAAGTTTGGTTGATGCCCCTCCTTATTTCACAACATATTTAAAAACTCAATAATTTCATGGTCACTGTACCCCAGGCAGCCTCTGACCACCATATCTCCCACCAGCCCTTCTCTGTTTGTGAATAGCAGGAGACAGAGCTTTCCTGGGGAGTGGGAAGAGAAGGAAACCTCCCCAAAGTGCAGCCTGGAAGGTTCAGCCTGGAGGTGAGGAAACAGAAAAGTCCCTCCTAGGGCAGAATGTTGGTGGCCAAGGTGTCCCAGCGTGAGGCTGTGCCATGCAATGGCTCTGTGTGCCAGGAGCCAGCAGCGCTGGGTGCAGGGAGCACAGGGAGGGCACAGCAATGATGGGCTGAGAAATGCTGGAGTGACAGCGAGATGGGCGTGTGCAGCCAGCCAGGGCAGAGGAGCAGCACGCACAGGGGCACAGCCTGCAGGAGAGATGGCCAAGGGCTGGGCAGGGCTGGCAGGGCCAGAGTCACCCAGGCCTTTGTGCCCTGGGCTGGGCAGGGCCTCTGCAGGCCCCACAGAAGGAACTTTCCTTGCAGGGGCTGCACTTTGCTTCTGCCTTGGCCCTCCCTGAGCAGGCTGGCAGGGCTTGCAGTTTGATGCCATTTGTCCTGGACTCAACGCCAAATCCACCCTCGGGATCATTAAAGTACAGAAAGATTTCAGAAGCTCTTTGTCTTCCTTCCATTGTCTACAAGCCTCCAGGGCTTGTGCACCTCACTGGAGTCAGTTTGGAGTTCTTTTAAGGAGCAAGATTTCAAAGTTGACCTCATGACTTCTCTTCTTTTATCAAGGGTGTATTTTTTAAATTTCAAGTTAAGAGAAGAGCTGACTGAAGCATTCCCCAGGTGATGTTGATGCTGGATGTCTCCTTAACAGGTCTGGGCACAGAGAAGCTCCGGAGCTTCACCTGGCAGCAACTTGGTACAAAGATCTTCCACTTCTACACTTGTCTGACCCACAGTTCTCAGCAAACTACACAATGAAACACAACTCAGGGGTCACAGTCACAGCCCTCCCTTGGACAGGGAAGTTCTTTTATCCTGGGATCCCCCTCTCTGAATCAGTGCTCCCAGAAGCATTGCCCTGGTGATGTTGATGCTGGATGTCTCCTTAAGAGGTCTGGGCACAGAGAAGAATGAGCCCCTTGAGGGCTGGCCCTATTTGGACAACCTGCTCTTCCACCCCAACCACACCATGTCTGACATCACCCACCTTTTCGGAATGACATCCTAAAACATTAAAGAAAATTACTGGGTTTTGTTTATCATTAAAATAGATTTTTTTAGAAGTTATATATGTATTTTTAATATTTATATTATTATTATTTTTATTACATTTTTTAAAATATTCATATTTAAAACTCTATACATTTTTAGCAACCAAAAAAATTATTGGTCATTGCTTCATTAATTAATTGACCAGTATTGGCTATTGATTTCTTCCTCTTTATGCTAATTAGTCTTTTTATTAGTCCTTTTGTATTCTTTTCAATAATTTTCTCACACATGGTAAAAGGGGCCGCTTTGGGGAACATGGAGACATTTCTGGGTCACATTTGGGGCAGTTTTGGGTCTGGGGATGGAATTTGGAAGGAAGTTGAGGGTCAGAAGGACACTTAGGGGCATTGAGAGGGTACTGAAGTAGTACTTAGGGATCCTGAGAGAAAATCTGGGCATTGATGCGGCAGCTGGAATTCCAGGGGGGCACCTGGAGGTCAGGAAGGGGAATCTGGAGCCCTTTGGGCTCCAGGCGGGCACTTGGGGGCTCTGATGGGGCTCTCTGGGTCGCGGGAAATGATAGGAGTTGTAGGTGCAGGAATAATACGGTTTAATGGAACCACAGAGCATCACAGGAGTTCTCGGCACAGCTGCAATGTCTCTCGGTGTGGCACAGTGCATGATGGGACATGAAGTCAAGGATGGAATGGCGCTCTACAGGAACAGTGGAGCATGATGGGAGCTGTAGTCCCGGAAGTGGCTCGAATCGGGTGTTTTGGGGTCCGGGAAAGCACCTGGGGGGCACTTTTGCATCAGAGATGTGACTAGAGGTCCTCAGCAGGGAACGTATATGGTTCGAGAGCACTTGGGCAGGGCTTGGGGGGCTCTAACTGGGCTCTTTAGGGCGCGGGGCGAGGCAGGAGTTTTAGGAGCAGAAATGTGTTATGAGGGATTCTGAAGCTGCCGGGGATGAGAGGAGATGAATTCCCAGAAGTGGCTGTAACAGGCATCCATGAGGTTGGGAGTATTCAGAGGATTCGTGGACTCTTTTGAGGTGGTCCCAAATGGGCTCTGAGGGGGCACTTATGAATCCTGGAGGGTCTGGGGGACACTTATGGGACATGTGGAAGGCGGATACCAGGAGTTCTGTGGGGCACGGGGCATGACAGGTGTTGTAGTCCCAGCTCCAATGGGGCTAAATCGGGCTGTGGGGCATGATGGGAGTTGTAGGCAAAAAGAAAAGATGGCGCTGACACCAGGCACCGCCCCTGAGTCCCCAATCCCTGGTGCTGATTGGTTGTAGGCAGTGATGGGCAGAGGCAGGAGCAGCCCATTCAACCCCTCCAGTCCCACCCAGGCCAGCCAAGTTATTGCCCAGTACAGCCCAATACATTCCCACTGCCCCTCCAGTCCCTCCCAGTAAAGACCAGTTCATCCCCAATACACCCCATCACAATTCCAGTGCCCCTACAGACCCTCCGAGTACACCCCAGTCCCTCCCAATAAACCTGAGTTCATTCCTATTCCCTTCCAGTTTCTTCCAGTGTCATCCATAGTACACCCCAATGTCCCCCAGTCTTCCCCACAGTGTTCCCAGTTTGTCCCAGTATCCCCCAGTTTCACTCACAGTATCCCCAGTTTGCCCCAGTATTGCCCAGTATCACTCCCAGTATGTCCCAGTATGTCCCAATGTGTCTCTGTGCACCCCCACAGTCCATCCCAGTCCACCCAGATTTCCCCACCAGCATTCCCCGTGTTTCCAGGTTGTCCCAGTCCTCCCCAGTATCACAGCCAGCGTATCCCAGTGTCTCCCATAGAGTTCCCACTGTTTCCCAGTATGGCCCACTCCACTCCAGTATCACTCCTACTATGTCCCAGTGTCTTCCACAGGGTTCCTAGGGTTCCCAGTATGTCCCAGTCCTCTCCAGTGTTTCCAAGGAAACTTGAACTTCTCATGGTTGCTGTGGCACCCAAACCCAGCAGTGGGGTCAGTGCAGTGTCCATGGACACAGCCCCTTGTGGTGGCCCAGCGCAGGTTGGGATGATGATCAACCCTCAAAACTGGCTCAGGGCAGCTCTGCAGTGTTTCTGGTGGCATCTTGGGCTGGCACACACCTGAGGAATGTGTCTGTTTGTAATGGGGAAACTCAGGAGTTTTAGAGTGCTTCAAAAATAAAAATAAAAATAAAAATAAAGGAGAAACATCTCTTTTTCTCAATGCAGCCAGTTCTCCAACCTAATCAGGTCCCAGTGAGTGAGGACAGACAGGATGAGGTTGGGCAATGTGGAACAAGGCTGCCCACACAGGGTCAGATCTCAAGGCACAGCTTCTCTGAGCAGGCCAAACCTCCTGAGGAGAGACCCTGGATCAATATCAACCACAGAATGCTGCAATAACCTCTCTTCAAAGAGATCAGCAGTAAAAAATAGTCTTTAACATAGGAATGCGTACTTTTTAGAGGCTCTTTGACATATTTCTCCATAAGTAGAGTTGAAAAACTTCCTGATGAACTGCACTAGACCAGAGGGAAATCAAGGCAGAGCCATGGTTTGTTAGGAAACCTCTCAAGAACTCCAAGTGAGAATCAAACTCCAAAGTTTCTTGAAGTTTTAATGGGTCCCACTGAGAAACACAAGTGAGAAAGTGTCCCCAAGCCTCAATCAGGCAGAGAACAGGAGGCAGAGATGACAGGTGGGGACAAAGAGAAGCCAAGTCTTGGTGCCCTGGGGCACAGCAGGGTCTGTGCCACCAAGGGCTGGGAGGAGACACCTTGTCCTGAGCCACTGGGGCCTCCTGGCACAGCCCCAGCAAGGCTGGGCACTGTCACTCCTTGTCCTGCCCTCAGCATCCCCCCCACATCCCAGTGGCCTCAGGGATCTGCTGGGACCAGTCCCTGGGGAGCCTTGGTCAGGAATGGCCCTGGGGGGCTCCTTCATGCTCCCAGGGACTGCAGGTTTTTCCAAGGACTTTGGGGTTTTTCTTCTGTGTTGGAGTGTCTGAGAGCTTTGTGCAATCATGGCCTCCAATTATCTGCTTTAATTAGTCTCTTGAGAGCCTTTCTCAGTAACAACACTCAGTGAGGCTCAACTGCTTCCAGGTACTTCAGTTTTTTAAGGTACTTTCCTTTTTCTTTCCTCTCTGACTCTCTGAGATGTTTTTGCTCAATCATGGCCCCCAATTTTCTTCTCCAAGGAGTCCATGAGGAGCCTGTGTTGGGGATGGATCTCATTTTGGGTTTTTCTTCTGACTTGGACTCCTCTCAGGCCCTGAGGTTCAAGGACTCAACACAAATGCACCATGGGGCTCATTGTGATCAACCAAATCCTGACAAAACCATGGCTCTTCCTTGTTTTCCCTCTGGTCTGGTGCAGTTCATTAGGAAGTTTTTTCTACAGTTATGGAGAAATATTTCAAAGAGCTTCTTAGAAATAAGTGTTTCTATTTTAAAGCATGTCTTTTATTACTATTTCTCTTTAGAGCAGAGTTGATTGCAGAGTTCTGTGATTGATATTGACACAGGGTCTCTCCTCAGGAGGTCTGGCCTGCTCAGAGAAGCTGTGCCTTGAGGTCTGACCCAGTGTGGACAACCTTGCTCCACATTCCCCAACCCCATCCTGTCTGTCCTCACTAACCTGGGATCTGCTTTGGTTGGAGAACTGGCTGCACTCAGGCAAACATGGGTTTTCTTCCTTTTCTTTTTCTGAAGCAATCTAAAACTCCTGAGTTTCCCCATTACAAACAGACACCTTCCTTAGCCTGTGCCAAGCCCAAGCTGCCACCAAGGAAGTTTCTGTTCCCATGGCAGAACCACTCAAGAATAGTTTTAGGCCTTTGGACTCCCTTGGTTCCACAGGCCCTGTTGTGTCGCCATGGACTCTTGGTTCTGTGAGGTCCTTTAGTGTCACAATGGATGTTTGGTTCTATATGCCCGTCAGTGTCAATATGGTCTCCTTTTTCCTGTGTCACCCAGCAGCAAACCCCACTGGCAGGCCCAAATGCCTGGGAAGAAGGAGGAGAGGGAGACATTTGGAGCGATGGTTTTTGTCTTCCCCAGGGCACAGTGACGTTGGGTGGGGCCCTGCTGTCCTGGAGATGGCTGAACACAGCCTGGCCATGGAAGGGGGAAGAGACAACAACCTCTGTCCATGGAACTACAACAGTAGAGAGGTCAGGCCAAAGGCTGGATTTAATAGACTGTCACCATCACAGGAAACATCAATGTTTCACACACAGTAAAGATGTGTGCTAATGTCTTTACAAATCATTTGATGGGTGAAGGGATGGGTGTTAAGGTCTGTGAAATGGGTTGTAATGTTTCTACTGACTTTGGGCAGCAGATTTGTTACCGGGCCCAGACAGCTTGGCTCCTGAAACAGACAAGGGTCTACACAAGGCTGAACTTCTGAACTTTGGGGGGAAATGGGGCAGGATGCTCAGGAAGGCTGTACCTTCCTAGTACCTCAGGCAATGGGGAAAGGAAAAGGGCAACATGAGGCCAGGAGTTTAGGATAAATGGAGGCTGCGCCCTCTGAAACATCAAGAGAGAAAACCCTGTGGGTGTGTGCCCCAATGAACTCTCTCCCTTTCATTCAAATAAAGTTGAAGGACTCCTCTGTCTCCTTTTTGGACATAAACCTCTGGAGTTTAGGGATTTTCCTGACAGTGACAACATGGAATTAAGTGTCCATAGTTTCATGGCACAGCCTCATAGAGCGTTGGAGACCATCGTGCCACAATAGAAATGCATGGCACAAAGGCTCCATTGTGACACAGTAGGGCCTCATGGAATTCAAGACACCATTGTGACACACTTAAAATGCATGGAACAAATGCCATAATATCAGAAGCCGTCTAATTCTTAGTTACAATGCTTTTTTTTTGTTTTTTAGTCAACCACATACTTCTATGAACTTTGCTAGTGTCTTTTTACACCAAACATTAATTGCTTTGCTTATCATAGCTGTGGGGCAATGCATCATTTTTCACCCAATCATATAAAACTTCACAAATTTACATTGATACATCTTAAACTTCTAACTAACTTTATAAGAGGTTATATTGCTAAACTTTAAGATCATTTACTATCTTAGTTAACAAATTGCTTTCCTTACATAATACATATTTCTGTTGGTTTAAAACATATCTTTACTTAAACTACAAACTTCTGTTCTTGTTTCATGTCTGTTTTACTTTAATGCTCTAATTCTCCAAGTTTTCTCCAAGGTCTTAGGTCAAGCATTGTATCCATCTCTGTCTCTGAGCCTGTATGCACAAGGCCCTGAGAGCTCCCTGTGCCTCCATTTCCCACACCACAGTATCACAATGGACCCTTGGTTCTGTGGGGACTCACAAAGGCAGAAGGGTCTCTTTGGTTCCACGAGGTGATGAAGATCCCCTTGATTCAACGAGGCCTCAAAGTGTCATCATGGCCTCCAGGATTCCATGAGGCCCTGCAGTGTCACAATGGACCTTTGGTTCCATGAGGTCCCACACTGTCACATGAATCCTTAGTTCCATGGGGCCCTGCAGTGTGACAAAGGACTCCTTGGTTCCATAGGGCTACAAAGTGTCACAATAGTCTCTGTGATTCCATAAGGCCCTTCAGTGTCACAATAGACCATGGAATCCATGAGACCCCGCAGTGCCACAATGACCCCTTGGTTTCATTGAGCCCCACAGTGTCACTATGGTTTCCTTGGTTTCATAAGGCCCTGAAGAGCCAAAATGGCCCTTTGATTTGACAAAGCCTTAAATTGTCAAAATGGCCTCTGTGGATTCATGAGGCCCTGCTGTGCCACAATGGACCCTTGGCTCCATTATGCCCCATAGTTTTACAATGGTCTCCTTGGATCTGTAGTGTGAGAATGCCCCTTTCACTGAAAGAGTGATTGGGCACTGGAATCTTCTGCCCAGGGAGGTGCCGGAGACACCGTCCCTGGAAGCATTTTCAAATGCTTGGACATGGCACTCAGAGCCATGGTTTACTTGATGAGGTGATGTTAGGTCATAGGTTGGACTTGATGATCTCACAGGGGTTTTCCAACCTTTTAAATTCTGTGATTCTGATTCAAAATACTCTCCATTGTTCCATGAGGCCCTGCAGTGCCACAATGGACCTTGGGTTTCATGAGTCCCCACAGTGTAACAATGGACCCTTGGTTCCATGAGGTTCCTCAGTGTCACAATGGTCTCCTTGAATCCACAGTGCCACAATGGCCACTTGGTCACAATGGACTTCTGGTTCTATGAGCTTTCCTACTCTCAGCAACAGTTCTGCAGTGTCACCATGGACCCTTTGTTACACTCACACCAGGTTCTGTGGTATAACATGGTCACCTTAGTTCTGTGACGTTCCGCCATGCCACAATGGACTCCTTGATTCTGTGAGGCCCTGCAGTGTCACTATGCACCCATGGTTGCAGGATGTTCCAGAGTGCCACCATGGCCTCCTTGGATCTGAGGTATGACAATGGACCATTGGTTCCATGTGGCACCACAGTGTCACAGTGGCCCCTTGGGTCCATGAGGCCTTTCTCTGTCACAATGGACTTTGGGTTCCATGATGTTTCTCAGTGCCACAATGGTCTCCTTGGATCTGCAGTGTCACAAGGGACCATAGGCTCGATGTAACCCCACTCTGTCAAAATGGATTTTGGTTCCATGAGCTCCGAGAGTGTCAAAAGGCCCCTTTGCTCCGTGAGGTTCCATAGTGTCACAGTTGACCCCTTGGTCTTTGAGGCTCTTCTGTAACCAAATCTCAGAAATATCAGAATAAGACTCCTGAACACAAATTTCATGTTAAAGAGGGCTTCATTTTTTCAGGCCTCAGGTCCAGTGTGGAATAACTCCTAACCTTTCGTGGACATGTGATTCTACAAGTGTGTTTCATATATTTAGTCACTACATGTGGGTTAGAATTTACCCATTTCCATAAAACTCACACCAAGTTCCCATGTTCAATCCTTGTTTTCTCTATCACTGCAACATTGAGCCAGATGTTTTCATCACTTCCCATCGTCCCTGCTGAGAAAGCAGCCCCATCATGCCTTGTTCCTGTACAAAAAGTTCACAGGCACAGTAAAAATGGAATGAACCTTTTTGGTATCAAGGCCAAGGCTTTGTGAGGCCAGGCAGAGGCAGGCAGGACACAGAGCTGTCAGCAAAGGAAGGGGCCAGCCAGGTGGGGCAGCCGGGGGATGACGACAGCCTGCAGGGACAGAGGCGCAGGGCATGGACACCGTAGGACAGCCTGGGCTGCAGAGGGCACAGGGATGGGCAGCAGCTGAAAGGCCCTGCCAGAGCCAACTCCTGCAGCACTTGGGCCATGGCTGCTGGCCCTGGGCCCTTGGCCAGCAGGGGACAAGTGAGCCTTGCTGTGCTGGGGCCTCATTGCCTCCTTGTCCCTGCTCAGCAGCCTGGCAGGGGCCGCCCCATGGTCCTGCCCTTGGCATTGCCCATCCCCCAGAGCCCAGTGCCCCGGGAAGAGCCCTGAGCAATGAGGGAGGGACAGGATCTGCCTTGCCAGGGGCTGGGGCTCAGGCCTTGGCCCTTTGCATTCCTGAAACACATCCAGGTTTGCTCAGCTTCAGAGACACCTTTCCCTTGTCTGTCCCCTCCTGTCATCATTGCCTCCAGTGTTCTGCTCCAACTGGAACCTGGGAACCTCTGACAGTCATGTCCCTCATTGGGACCCATTACAACTTTGAGAAACTTTTAAGTTTCAATCTCTCTTTGAGATCTTGAGAAGTTTTCAGAGCACTCTGAGGGACCGAGTCTGATGTAAACAGCACCAAAGCCCTGTGAGGGTCATTAAAGTCATTGTGCTCTGTGTGTGCTGCTCAGCTGGGCTGGGCTCCTGGAACAGAGGGCCATCCCGGTAATCAAGAAGACATTCAAAAGCACATTTCTCTTGATGAGCATCTCCTCTCCCAGCCCAGCAGGGCTGGGGCTCTGCCTGCAGGCACCCAGGGCACAGCAGAGAGGGCTTCAGTCAGGGCTGGGAAAATGCTCAGAAGTGGCTGGGGCAGAATCACTCCCAGCCCTTGACACAGGAAGCCTCTGGCTGCAGGACAAGGCAGCTGCAGCTCCTGGAGTGATCTCCTAAACCTGGAACATCCCAATACTTACAGACTCTGTGAGTACATTCTCTGATTATCTCTTGTGTAGAGCAGCCAGGGGTGCCCAGGGCTGTCCTGCAGAGCAGGGTCCTGCAGCCCAGGGCACTGTGCTGGAGCAGGGACTCTGCTGCCTGCCAGGGACAGCTCTCAGCCAGCCCTGGGAGCTGCCCACAGCACTGGGGGAAAAGGTCTGGGTGGAAGGAGATAGCTGGTGAGGCTTGGAAGTGTTCTCCTTGTGTGGCAAGGATGCTGCATTGTACAGGACAGCTGCTTCCAGCATGACATTTAACTGCAGGACATTTTCAAGTAGATTATACAGGCAGCACAGCAAGCCAGGGACTGCATAAAAAGGAAAATCCAGCTTTTTTAATCTAGTACTCTGGGTTGCTTGGATGGGAAATTGCACAAACAGGTTCATGTCTCAGCTCAGGTTGAGAAAATTTTAAAAAAGTTTTCTCTCAGATCTTAACAAACTAGGCATTGGCTGAAATCAGAACAGGGCCCCTTACAGGCAGCATCAGTGTCACTTTTCCAGCCTCCTCAGGGTTGCTGTGATGTCGCCTTCAGAGCCTGCAGAGGCAATGCTGGCCCTGGGCAGTGCCCTGAGCTGGGAGGGGTCTGCAGGGCAGAGCTGAGCCCCCAGGGCTGGGCTGGGTTATGGCAGCACTGGCAGGGCCCAGCCCTGGGCTCAGGGAGGCAGCTTCTGGCAGGGACAGCTCCAGGCAGCAGAGCCCTGGGCAGGCAGTGAGAGGAAAGTGCCACCAAGTTGGGCTGGGATATTTAAAGTCTTCTCCAAACCAAATAATTCCATTATTACTTTTCTTACAGAGCCCCAGGCCAAGGCAGCACAAATGTCCAACAGCAGCTCCATCAGCCACTTCCTCCTGCTGCCATTGGCAGACACTTGACAGCTGCAGCTCCTGCACTTCTGCCTCTTCCTGGGCATCTCCCTGGCTGCCCTCCTGGCCAACGGCCTCATCATCAGCGCCGTAGCCTGCGGCCACCACCTGCACACCCCCATGTTCTTCTTCCTGCTCAACCTGGCCCTCACTGACCTGGGCTCCATCTGCACCACTGTGCCCAAAGCCATGCACAATTCCCTCTGGGACACCAGGAACATCTCCTACTCAGGATGTGCTGCTCAGGTGTTTCTGTTTATCTTCTTCATTTCGTCAGAGTATTCCCTCCTGACCATCATGTGCTACGACCGCTACGTGTCCATCTGCAAACCCCTGCACTACGGGACCCTCCTGGGCAGCAGAGCTTGTGCCCACATGGCAGCAGCTGCCTGGGCCAGTGGCTTTCTCAATGCTCTGCTGCACACAGCCAATACATTTTCCCTGCCCCTGTGCCATGGCAATGCCCTGGGCCAGTTCTTCTGCGAAATCCCACACATCCTCAAACTCTCCTGCTCCAAATCCCACCTCAGGGAGCTTGGGCTCATTGCAGTTAGTGTCTGTTTAGCACTCGGTTGTTTTGTGTTCATTGTTTTCTCCTATGTGCAGATCTTCAGGGCTGTGCTGAGGATCCCCTCTGAGCAGGGACGGCACAAAGCCTTTTCCACCTGCCTCCCTCACCTGGCTGTGGTCTCCCTGTTCCTCAGCACTGCAGTGTTTGCCTACCTGAAGCCCCCCTCCATCTCCTCCCCATCCCTGGATCTGTCACTGTCAGTTCTGTACTTGGTGATGCCTCCAGCCCTGAACCCCCTCATCTACAGCCTGAGGAACCAGGAGCTCAAGGCTGTAATGTGGAGACTGGTGACTGGATGCTTTAAGAAACAGTAAACTGCTTACTATTTTCTGCAAGTCACTTGTAATAAAAATAATTTTTGATACTATTTCTTTGGTTTGGTGGTTGAATTGCTCTTTTCTTCCCTTTGATTCAGCATTTTAATATATTCCATAAAGAAGTGCCATTCCTTGTGCCCTTTCTCATTTAGTTCCTCTCAATCTTTGCTGTGGCCACAGACTGTGTCAATGAGGACCTGTGCCCTCAGTGGCTTAAAATGAACTAAAGGATCTCCCAGCAGAATTTTCTGTGGAGGTGCACAGTTTGTTGCCTTCTCTGGAGCTGCAGCAGCAATGTCTGTGTGCAGAGCTGGGGCAGATCAGTGCTGGCACAGCAGTTGTGCCCAGCAGCAGCAGCACTTGGTGTTGGCAGTGCTGCTCCCGTGCCACTGCCCTGCTGCCCTCCTGCCCCTCGTGTTGCTGCAGGGCCTGAGTGCTCTCGGGGCTGGGCACAGCCCTGGGGGTGGCAGTGCCAGGGCTGCAGCAGGGACAGGCCATGGGCACTGCTGGGGCAGCGCTGACGCCTCAGGGCAGGGCCTGGGGGCTCCAGGCTCCTTGGCCAGGCTCTCTCCAGAACACTTGGCCAGGCCAGTGCTGAGCAGAGAAAACCCCCGTGAGCAGCCCCAGGCTGGCCGTGGGCAGGCTGGGGGCAAACAGCATGGCTGGTGCTCTGCAAGGTCCCTGCAAGGGGAGACCCTGGCAAGGAGCAGCAGAGCAGGGGCTGATCCATCCCCACTGCGCTGGACACCCCAGGGCAGCGTCCCAGAGCGTCCTCATGCACCTGCCAACAACATCCCCCCTCTGCAGCCCTGGCCTCTCCCCCAGCTCACACAGGGGCCGCATCCTTGCAGGCACAGACACGGCAGCACTGGCTCAGGAGCCCCTGTTTGCATTGCACAGAGCAGGTGTCAGCACCCCCATGGTGCTGCTGTGGGGAGATGGAGCTGAGTGAGCACAAATGCCATCAGCTCTGGGGCCAGCAAGGGCTGGGGGACGGAGGGAAACCACTCAGGTTGGTCGTGGCCTCTGAAGTCAGCCAGAAAGTTTGTTCCCATGAGCTGTGAGTTTCCTGTCCCACTGCAGATGCTATTGCTCAGAGCCAGGGCTTCCTGTCAGCAACCCCCAAACTGCCCTGAGCATTTCCTTTGCTTCACCTTTACTTTCTTTACTCTTCCCTGGTCCAGATTTCTTCCTCTCGCCCATCTCTGTCCCCTCCCCTGCAAATAACCCATTCCTGATTGCCCTTTCCTTTCTGGCCCCACTCCCCATTTCAGTTTTTGAACTGGCACAATGGAAATGTTCCTTGGGGAGCAAGATCATCCTACAAGTGCTTCAGGAATTGTCTGCAAGCTCCTGCAGTGCCTCGTGCTGCTCCCTTGCCAGAGGCACCACAGGCCAGGGGGGCACATCTGGGCTGCTGTGTCTGGGTGTGGGGCTCCCTGTTCTGGGCAATGAGGAGGGGCTGGAGAGGCTCTGCAGGGGTTACAGGATGGGCTTTGGGGTTGTGTGGAGAAGCTGAAGGAGCTGGGCTGCTGGACCTTCTGAGGAGGACACCCAGGGCTCATACAGCAGCTGCTCCAGGGGTGGTTTCAGAGAACCACAGAATCAGCCAGGTTGGAAAAGACCTTGGAGATCATCAAGTCTAACTGTGCCATGACACCACCTTGTCACCCAGACTATGGCACTCAGTGCCATATCCAGGGATGGTGACTCATCCACCTCCTTGGGCAGCTCGTTCCAATGTCTAACCACCCTTTTTAAGAAGAATATTTCCTAATGTCCAGCCTTAACATCCCCTGTTGCTGTTTTAAGGCTGACTCCTCTTATCCTGTCACTGTTACCTTGGAAAAGAGACCGACTCCCACCTGCCTTCACCCTTCTGTCAAAGAGTTGTAGAGAATGGTGAGGTCTCCCCTGAGCCTCCTCTTCCCCAGGATAAACATCCCCAGCTCCCTCAGCTGCTCCTCACAGGGCTTGTGTTCCAGACCCCTCACCAGCCTTGTTGCCCTTCTCTGGACACACTCCAGCCCCTCCATGTCCTTCCTAAATTCAGGGTCCAGAACTAAACACAGCACTCAAGATGCTCCCTCACCAGTGCGGAGCACAGGGGAAGAATCACTGCCCTGGTCCTGCTGGCCACACCATTCCTGATCCAGGCCAGGTGCCATTGGCCTTCTTGGCCACCTGGGCACACCGCTGGCTCATGTCCAGCCTGCTGTCTATCAGTGACCCCAGGTCCCTTTCTGCCTGGCCACTGTCCAGCCACTCTGTCCCCAGCCTGTAGCACTGCAGGGGTTGTTGTGGCCAAGGTGCAGGACCCAGTTCTTGCTCTTGTTAAAACTCACCTTGTCGGATTTGGGCTCTGGATGCAGCCTGTCCAGGTCCCTGTGCAGAACCCTCCTATCCTCCAGGAGATGAACACTCCCAGCCTACTTGGTGTCAGCACAGTTCCATGAGGGCCTGAAGTGTCACAATGGTCTCCACAGTTCTATGATGGTCTATAGTGTCACAATGCATCCTTGTTTCACTGGGCCCTGCAGTTTCACAAGGAAACTTTGGTTCCATCGGGTCTGCAGTGCAGCAATGCTCTCCTTGGTTCCAGAGCGTCCCATTGGCCACTTGGTCCCATGAGGCACCATGGTGTCAAAATTGTTTCCTTTGTTCCTCGAGTCCTTGCAGTGTCACAATGGCCTGTTGGTCATATGAGGGTCCAGCAGTATCACAGTGATCTCTGTGGTTCCATGAGGCCCCAAAGAGTAACACTGGCCCTTGGTTCCATGGGGCCCTGCAGTGTTGTCATGGTCCCATTGTTATACGAGGTTCCAGAGTGCCACAATGGACTCCTTGTTTCCACGAGGTCAAAAAGTGTCACAACTGTCTTCTTGATTTCATGAAGCCCCAAGGAATGACAGGCCCCCCTGAATTCCTTAAGGTTCCAGAGTGTCACAATGGACTCCTTGTTTGCACAGGGTCATAATGGACCCTTGCTTACACAAGATCCCGCAGTGTCACAATGGATTCTTGGTTCCATGACACCCTGCAGAATTAGTGTCACTGTGGTGTCTATGTACATGAGGCCCTGCAGTATCACAGTGGGATGTTAGTTCCAGGGGGCACTTGGTGTCAAAATTGTTCCCTTAGTTCCACGAGTCCCTGAAGTATAACAATGGCCCTTTGGTTCAACCAAACCCACTGTGTCACTGTGGCCTCGGTGGTTCCACTAGGACCCAGAGTCACCAATGGACCTTGGTTCCATTGAGCCCCACATTGTCACAATGGGACCTTGCTTCCCTGGGGCCCTGCAGTGTCACAATATTTACAGAATCACCCAGGTTGTACAGATGTTTGAGATCATCAGATCCCAATGTTGACCCAACAGCACCTTGTCACCCTGACCATGGCACTCAGTGACACATCCAGTTATTCCTTAAATATCTCCAGTGGGGGCAGTGACACCACCACCTCACTGGGCAGCCCATTCCAATGCCAAATAACCCTTTTTTGTGAGGAATATTTCCTGATGTCCAGCCTAAACCTCCCCAGTTACTGTGGCTGTGTCCTCTTCCTGTGGCTGTTTCCTTGGAACAGAGTCTGACCCTCACCTGGCTGCACCCTCCTGTCAGGGAGTTGTAAAGAGTGATGAGGTCTCCCCTGAGCCTCCTCTAGGATAAACATCCCCAGCTCCCTCAGCCTCTCCTCACAGGACTTGTGTTCCAGACCCCTTTACCAGCATTTTTGTCATTCTCTGGACAAGCTCCAGCCCTTCCATGTCTTTCCTAAATTGGTGGCCCAGAAATGGACACAGCACTTTAGGTGCTGCTCAGCCAGTGCCAAGCACAGGGAAAGAATCACTGCCCTGGTCCTGCTGGCCACACCATTCCTGATCCAGGCCAGGAGCCATTGGCCCATTGGCCTCCTTGGCCACCTGGGTACACTACTGGCTCGTGCCCAGCCTGCTGTCCATCAATGCCCCCAGGTGTCTGTGCCTGGCCACTGTCCAGGCACTCTGTCCCCAGCCTGAAGAGCTGCAGGGGTTGTTGTGGCCAAAGTGCAGGATCCACCACTTGGTCTTGTGAAACCTCACCTTGCTGGATTTGGGCCATGGATCCAGCCCGTCCAAGTCCCTCTGAAGAGCCCTCCTACGCTCCAGCAGATCCACACTCACACCCAGATTGGTGTCATCTGCACATTTGCTGATGGTGCACTCAATTCCCTCATCCAGATCATCAATGCAGGTATTGAAATCCACACTGGCTGGCTCTGATCCCTCACCCATCCTGTAGGTGGCCTGTGATGGCACTCAAGGGGATCTGTTCCATCACCTTGCTGGGCACCAAGGTCAGGCTGACAAACCTGGAGTTCCCCAGATCCTCCTTCCAGCCCTTCTTGGGGATGGGCTCACATTGGCACCTCCAGTCCTCTGGGACCTCCCTGGTGAGCCAGGACTGATGAGAAATGATGGAGAGCAGCTTGGGGAGCTCATCCAGCAGCTCTCATCCCCCTAGGATGGATCCAATCTGCTCCCAGAGACACCTTTGAGATTGTGAGTGGGTCAGCAGGTCCCCAGCTGCTTCCTCCTGGATTACAGGGGGTCTGTTCTGCTCCCTGTCCCCATCTACCAGCTCAGGAGAATACTTGTCCTGAGAAAAAATTTTCTTAATATTGAAAATTGAGACAAACAAGTACTTCAGCCTTTCCCTCTTTTTTAGTTACTATATTCCCCACTCCATTCAATGAATAGTAGACATTCCCCTTATTCTTAATTTAGTTTTTTTTGGTTTTTTTTGGTTTTTTTTGTAAAAATAAAAATTTTCACAGAAGTGGTCTGGTTAAGTTATAATGGAGCTTGCACCTCTCTAATTTTCTTTCTGCATGACTTAACCACATCCTTAAACACTTCCTGACTTCCCTGATCTTTTTTCTCTGAGTTTCCACAAAATTTCCTTGCCCAGCCAGGCCAGTCATTTTCTTCACTGGCTCATCATTTTGCAGAATGGCACAGGCTGCTCCTTCCCCCTTAAGTTTACTTTATTGAGGTGTTTCCATCTTTCCTGGACACCTCTGGTTTTAAGAGCTTGTTCCCATAAAAAAATCAGTACTTGAATTTGTACTTTCCAAATCTGCAGCCTGAATAGGCTAAAGTCTGCTCACATAATTGCAGTGTAGAATTTTTGTTCACGGCCCCTCCTTCTTTCACAAAATATTGAAAACTAAATTATTTCATGGCCACTGTAACCCAGGCAGCCTCTGACCACCACATCTCCCATCAACCCTTCTCTGTTTGTGAACAGCAGGAGCCAGAGCTTTCCTTGGGAATGGGAGTGTTACCAAAAATTCAGTAATAGAAAAAACTCCTGAACACCAATGTAGCTTTAAAAAGCAGCATTCTTTATGTGGCTGCATGCACAGGGGGACAGCTCCTCCCAAAGCCATGCATGCTGAGTACAGGAAAGTTTCTGTTTATTTTCTGTATTTTGCATACGTATTCATTGATTGTCCCACCTAAACACACATATGAAAATCATTTCCCCAAAATCATTAACGTATTTTGCCCTCCTCTTCACCCATGCATTCTTCTGTCCTGGGGGTCTCTCTGGTGCTCCCTGCTGGTCGTGGATCCCGATGTTCCAGTCAGCCTGGCTGAACTGGCAGGACACTGAGGCTGCGGAACTTCCAGTTCCCTTTTTACACAAGGGACAATGTGCAGTTTCCAGAGGCCAGAGGACTTGGAGAACAAGCATTCTGTTAGCTCACCTGGGGTGGGTAATTTATCATCTGGTGACATGAGGGCACAGAGTGGGTAATTGTGGGAGTCCAGGACGTTTTCCTGACTCCTCTGGGGATGGAAAAACCCCTCTGGCAGGTCTCTCAGGGACCCCCGAGTGAGGCCAGGGGGGTCAGGGGGCTGGACCCTGCCCCAAGGGATGATTTGCCAACATTGCAGGAAGAATTACAAGTCACAAAAATAAGTAAAATGTAAATTAGAATATTAGAATGTAGAATAAGTAGATTTTTGGATTGTTTATGATAAGGGCCATGTGGCCAGCACAGAGAATTTGGGGCGTGGTGTGCCACTTCCTCCTTCTTCTCTGTGCCATCCATGTTGGATGACATGCTGGCAGCCACAGATTGGATGGGGACAAAACTGGACAGTGTAATAAGGTTGTGCTGCATTGGAAAGTAATTGTAAATATTGAAGACGTAGTTTAGAGTATAAAAAAATAAGTCCTGCCTCTCGCAGGAGGGCATTTGATCATGGTCACCTAGCACAGCGGACCTCTGTCAGCTTGGCTGGGACACTTTGTAGATAAGATATAATAAACAGCCATGAAAAAAAACAACAACAGAAGATCGTCTCGTGCAGTGTCTCTTTCTCCAGCGGCCTCAGGAAAAACCCCGAATCCCGAACCATCACCTACATATCCATCCGAGGAGGTCTCGCGTCCTTAACGAGACCCTCGGGCGGACACTGACATTTGGCCTCCCTCTGGGTGGGCATCTGTAGTTCACAAAGGGGGATACAGAGCCCAGACCCTGAAAACCCAGCTGAAGAAGAAGCACGCCGTGGAGGAGGACTGCAGAGGAGCAGAGAAGAAACCTTGACTGACTGCCTAGAAAAGCCAGCTGCCAGACTGACTTGGAGAGGAGATGAGCCCGGGAACCCTCACTCCTGTTGTTGGGGGTTGGGGTTTTGTTCCTTTAATGTATGAGTTTGGAGAATTTTTTCCCATTGTAATGCTAACAGAACCCGCCGGCTGTGCCCAGGGTTTGTGATGGCCCTGGACGGGCGGGTGGGTGGGACCGGAGCTGCTCGGAGGACCGCGGGGGCTTCTGGGCGGGGCTACCCAGAGCAGCATGCGGGCTGGGGCAGGGGCACTGCGGCTTCCGGCGAGAGAGGAGCGAGGAGGCACCCCCTGGGCCGCACCGCACGTGGGGGAGAAGCAGACAGCCAGACCCTGCTGCCATCAGCTGTCCTGCTACCTCGGAGGCACTGCTGACCACCAAAGACCAAACGCCTCTTGCCTTTTGGGAATACAGCTGATCTCCGGACACTACAGTGAGTGAGGAGCTGCTCCCACCTGAGCCCAGCCCGGCTCCGGCTGCTCCCCCATCCCGCCCACCTCCCCTCGCTCCCGCCTGCGCTGCGGACGTGTTACAGCCCCGGGGACGGACACAGACGGAGTGTGTCCACGTCGAAAGAAGGGACTAGAACCGGGTTATTTTCTTCTGTTCTTTTTGTCGGTAATTTTAATAACTGTTGTTGTTTACTACTTGTGCTGTTAGAGTAGTAAAGAGCTGTTACTTCCATCTCCTTATCTCTGCCTTGAGTCCTTGATTTGAAACAATTATAACACTTGGAGGGGGTGAAATTGATTTCTCTATTTCAAAGGGAAACTTCTGCCTTTCATTGGCAGAACCCTGTCCTAAAACCAGGACACCTTCCCACATTCCAAGCACTTGTGAGGCTTCTCCCCTCCATGAGGCTTCTCCACCAGCTCTGAGCTCTGCCTGCATCTCCGGCTGCCTTCCCGGCTCAGGGAGGGTCTTTCCTCCTCGCAGCTCCCTGGGCTGGGTTTGCAGCCCCTCCTCATGAGGGATCTCTGGGGCTTTTCCTCCTCCTCCATCTGCCCACGCCTTGGGAATGAAAAATCCTGGTTTGGGGAAAACACAAGAGGAGAGGGCATTGGGCTGGGGGTTTCTCCTTGCCCAAGTTCAACTCAGGAATACATTTGGCACCTTGTGTCTGTAAGAACCTCCAAAACACCAAGATTCAGTCCAAAAATCCTCCAAACATCACGACACAGATGAAAAACCCACCAAACACACAGATTTGGCCAAAAACCCCTCCAAAATATAAATATTCAGCCCCTGCAAAAAATAAAAACACCAACATTTAGCCCAATAAAGCTCAAAATCAGCAAGATTCACTCCTGTGAAAATCATGGATCCCTCTCTCTGGTCACCTGCTGCATGTGATGGGGACAATGCTCCTAGGGCTGGGGAGAGGCTGCAGATACAGGGAGGGGTGGAACCTTGTGCTCCTTCCTGTGTCTGCTCCTCCTCCTCCTCCTGTGTCCCTACTCTTCCTCACACTCATCTTCCTCCTACTAGTCCTTCTTCTCCTGCACAAGCCCATCTTTTCCTCCCACGTGCAGTGTTTGACCATTTGCATTGGAATTTTTTGTGTATATACGTGGGTGACTCTAAGTGATAGCAAAATTTGGGTATGGGGTTTTCAATGTGTTCCATTTAGGATGGACTTTGCAAAACTGGAAGAACTTTAAAGGTGACACTTTAACAGATAAAATGTTAATAGAATAATGTTAATAAGAAAAAAAACAACCAGATTGTGGAGGGGCCACATATGAGTCATCCAATGGCTGCTCTGGAAGTGAACCAGGGGTTCCAGACAGCCAGGAGAGGAGCTTTAGAAATGAAAATTAACACTGCTGGGGCAAAGTGTGGACAATGTACCAGGGTGTCCTTGCCTGGGGAGAAATGGGTCTGATTCTCTCTGGCCCTCACTCCAAGCTCTGCCTGCTTGCACAGATGGAATTTGCACAGCTAAAGGAAGAGCCCATAGTGAGGATATCTGACTGCAACAGAAATTGGTTAAAATGCAAAAGGAAACAGCAAACAGAGAATGTTGTGAAAATTTAACTAAGAAATGTGGGGGGGCAATCATCCCTCTCCCCACTCCAACCTGTGCTGTCACTGTCTGTTATACAGGGTCTATTAGAGCACTGGGGTGTTTTTGCTAGTCCAGAGAAATCAGTTGGGAATCCAAGTAACTGATGATTTAATTAGAGAAAAGTGGTCAATTGATGCAGCCCTGGCTGGAGGGAGTGCTCAAAAATGGGGAAAATGTGAACAGACACTATAAACAATCCCACAAACCCATGGACCAGCCCCTAGGAACCTTAATGAGTTCATATGAGGAGAAAGAAAATCCACCAATATTTTAAGTAGCATAATTAGATTAAAAACTCAATATTATCATCATTAATGCTATTAGGATTATCATTTAGACTATTATTATTATTGTAGTTGTCATTGCTATTATTATTACTGCTATTATTATGTACTAAAGAATATATTATCAGTCCTTGAAATAACAATTAGCCACCTTCATGCTGACCAAGCCAAGGAAATGAAGAAGACATTTCACCATGGGATGGGATCAGATTACCTATTAACAGAAGGAGGAGGAGTTTGTGTAAAATTCAATGACTCCAACTGCTGTTTCCAAAGAGATGATAACTGAAAAGTGGTAAAACAGATAACAAAGAAAACAAGAAAGTAACTCATATACCAGTCCAAACAGAGAAAGGCTTGGAATGGGACATGTTTTTGGCATTCCTGGCTGTTATAAATGAGCACAATGGGCTTTGGAAGCCAATTATGTAGCCAATTTATTGTTACAGAAAAGAGAAAGCAAAGATGCAGCGCTGGGCGACGGGGGGGAGTCACTGCTTCCCCGAATCCGCCCCGCGGACTGTGTTTCGGATCCCCTTTTTAGGGTCTCCGCTCTCCCTGTCGAGTCATCCTTCCGGTAACTTCTGCGCTTGCTCCGTCAGTTGCTAGGGGGTCTTTTCCTGCCTCCTGGTGGTCTTTGATGAAGGCTCATGACAGTCTTCTTCGGTGTCTTCTTCCTTGAACCTAGCGCTGCAATTATCTACAAACATTTGTAAGTATGCAAGCATAGCAGTTTTCCGTCCTTGCGGGCTTGCCAGCAAGGCAGAATAATTTACGACACGTTCCCTTTCAAGGTCTGCCAGATAAGTGAGGCAAAAGGCTTATCTAAGCAAGGCAGGACACTAAAGCAGTTAACTGTCTCACTGCCAGGCACTGAGCGAGCAAAAGGTCCCTCTTTTATTATCCCATGCAGGGTTGTTTGTTTATACACTCTTCTTCCTCAGTGAGCAATAGACAGTGAACAAAAGGTCACTTGTTTCATCACACTGGCAGATCATGGGTTAAAGGAATGCTGTTCCTCCTCTGATGTGCTGCAGCAACTCTCATCTTTTTCCCATGCTCGGCACCTTGCTGAGTGCAGCTCATTCAGCAGGTGAGCAAGGGGATGCAGGTGGAAGCCAGGCCTGATCCAGAAACGGCTACAAAAGGACAGGCAGTGAGGGCACTGAGAATAATCCCAAAATCAAAGAGGATCCAGGAAGAAAAAACAGAGTCAATGAGTGAATCTGCTTGGAGACAGGGCCAGGAACTTGTACTGGAGAAAGCAAAGGGAGAAATCTTCAGCTTCAGAAAATGTTACTAATTGAGACGGACTGCTGCTCAGCCAAAATCCTGCTCAATTCCTGAATTCGAGAAGGAGAAACACTTAACAGAGACGCGAAAATCGGATGTTATACTAAAGGAGGGGTGAATATTAAGGAGGATATGAAGCAGGCGGATCGGAAAATCTGAAACTTCCAAATACCTTTCCTTTTTTTCGGGAAAGGGAGATGCAGCCGGGAAAAGCAGGATCAAAAAGGGGCTGCGTTTTAGAGACCGCATGGCAAATGCCGATAGCCTCTGCCTTTGTTCATCAATAAAGTCACTTTTACAGGACTCCTCGGTCTCCTTTGCGCACTCAAACCTGTGGCCACGTGAATTTTCCCGCACGGCCCCGGGGCCTCTCTCAAACATCCCTTCCTCCGGCTCAGGCTCATCACTCCCAGCTCCCACCGCCCTCAGCTCCCGCTCACCCCGAGCTCCCGCCGGTTCAGGGCAGCAGCGGTTCCTTGGCCCGATGCCCGGGCCGGGCCCAGCGCAGGAGCCGCTCCACAGGTGAGGTTTGGGAGAAATGGCGGAGGCCGGGGAGAGGGAGGGGAGACCGAGCCGTCTGCAGACTCCGCCCCTCGCTCTGATTGGATAATTCTGCCGTCACTCCTTGTTCTCGCGTGCTGATTGGCCAAAACAGGAACAAGCCCAGCCCGGTACCGCCCCAGAGCACCCCTGGGGCAGCAAAGGCGACATTGGCGGAGAGTCCGGAGCGGCGGCAGCGGCCGGAGCCCGGGAGGCGGGCGGCGGAGCTCGGAGGCGGCCCCAGCGCAGCATCCTGGGGACGGGCAGCCACCTCTGTGCTACCCACAGGAACCGGGATGAGCCAGCGCTGCTCCGGCAGCGGCTCTGCCCAGGCCCAGCTGATTGGCTGAGGAGAGGCCGGGAGTGGAGAGAAGGAACAGGAGAGATCCCGACCCGAGCAGCGAACGGGAACAACAGACCCAGCCTGGGCACAGGGAGGGAATTTATTACCAACCAAATCACAGCAGGACAAGGAGAAGGAGAGAAATCTCTACAACCCCTTCCCTCCACCCAACGAGGATCACCAGGCCACGGATCACCAGGGCTCTGCCCAACGGGGGTCACTGGGGATCATCCAACACCGATCCTCCCATGGGGGATGGAGCTGGAGCAGAGCACGAAGCTCTTCCCACACTCGGGGCACTCACAGGGCTTCCCTTAGTGGAGCCTCCGTTGGTGTCAGGTCAAGTGAGAGCTCCGGGTCCCTTCGTGTCTCCATCCCTCGATCGGGCCTCTCCCTGGTGTGGATGTGCTGATGGGTGACAAGCTCATAATTCCACCTGAGGGTTTTCCCACATTCCAGGCCTTTCTCTGGTGTGGATCTTGCAGTGCTTGGTGAGGTTGGAGCTCCAACTGAAACTCTTCCCACATTTCTCACACCCATAGAGTCATTTCCCAGTGTGAATGTTCTGGTGATCCCTCAGGTGGGAGCTGTAGCAGAAGCTCTTCTCACCTTCCAAGCACTTGTGGGGCTTTTCTTCCTCCTCAATCCAGCTGTGGATTGGGAATGACAAATCCTGGTTTGAGGGGAAAAACAAGGTGGAGACTCCTTGGGCTGGGGGCTTCTCCTGCCCAAATCCATCTCTAGAATGTAGGAGGTGTCTTGAGTCCATGGAATTCTCCAAAATACCAAGATTCAGCCCAAAAATCCCCTCCAAGGTGTTCCCCATCTCTGATCTCTCCACTTTGGGCTTCCAGAGGTTTCCCTCCCCTGGGATGATGGGGCTCCAATGGCTCCAGGGGTTCCCCCTTCTCCAGGGTCTTGCTTAGGGACGATCCAGGGCCTTCTGGGCTCCATGGGGTCCCTTCTTCACTGATGCCTCACTTTGAGATCCCTGGGATCCCAGGGTCCCCCTCTCCAGACTCCCCCTTTTCCAGGCTGCCAGGGCCCCCAGCTCCGGGATCACCCCTCTCTGCTCCCTGCTCTGGAGGTCCCAGGGCTTCCTCTCCTCTGCTCTCCCAGGGGTCCCCAGCACCAATGTCCTCCCCCTGCCGATACTGGGCAATGGCCACACGGACCCCCAAAGCCCAAGGGCTCAGCTTTTGGGTCCTGCAAGATCCAAACATACACACAGAAAAAAACCTCCCAGGGACTCCAGACCATATTTGGGGCTCAATTCTGTAATTCTGCGAGCTCCAAACACACCCCAATAAAAAAACCCTCTCAAGGACCCCCGATAGATTTGGGATGAGCTTTCCCTCCCCGCCCCTGCAGGGTGCGCTGGGGGCGATGGTCCCGTGGCCGGGGTGCTGCGGCCACAGGGGGCACTGGAACCTCCTGTTTCTCCTTCTTTGCCTGCTCCTGATCCTCCTTTTCCCATCTCCCTCCTCCTCCTCCTGCTGCTCCTCCTCCTTCCCAATCCCACCTCCTCTCCAGTTTCTGCACTCTGCATCTTTAGAGAAGCGTGCTTGTTTTCAGAACTAGAACAAAGGTCCCAGATGGAACAAGCCTTGCTGGTTTTAGTCAGAAGCATCAGTGACTAAAGGTCATGTTTCCTTTGGGTTTGTCCTGTCCTTGCTCCTCCTCAGTGTTCAGGCTGGACTATGGGGTGTCCTTGTTTGCTGCATTTTCGGACTTCCTCTTGGATCCTTTGGGCAGTGGGTTGTGCCCTGGGAGCATTCTTTGTGCTCCTTTGTGACAAAGGAGAACCTTCCAAGCGGTTTTGTGTGAGCTGCTGCTGTGATGTCACAGCAACGTTGCCACATGCCAGCGGTGTTCCCATTGCTGTGGGACACAGAGGCCTCAGTGCCCAGAGCAGCTCTGGGTGCTGCTGATTGCCGGAGGATCCTCCTGCCCGAGGCATTCCCAGCAGCCAGCCCAGCCCTGACGTGTCCTTCTGTGCTTGCAGGGGCACAGCCTGCAGACGTGTGCAGTGCAGCCACAATGATCCAGCAAGTGGCTGCTGCAGTTTGCACTCTGTACACTGTGGCTTATTCGGGGTATTTTCTAACCCACTTGGCAAGTAAGTCGAGTTTTTCCCTCGGTGCAGCATCTGTGCCTTTGGGCTTGCTGTGTGCCTTCTGTTCTTCCTCTGGACCTGAGCTGACTCTGTAACCCAATTGCCATGAAGACACCGTTGGTTTGGGAGAGCTCCTGCCAGCAGCTGCAGCTGTAAAGGGGGTGTCTGCAGCCAGCCAGGCGTTTGCAGTGAGGCCTGGGGTGTTCTGTTCCCTCAAGCAGGGCGTCTGGCACTGGAGCCTGGAACTGCCCCGTTTGCTGCTCCAGCCAGGAACTGACACAGCCCAGCATTTTGTGCTGTTCTCTTGCTTGCTCTGGGAAGGGACTGTGGCTCCTGCAGGGATGCTGTGAAAGCAAAATGCTCTCTTGGGCTTGCCTTGCTCCGTGGCATTTCCCACCGCAGGCAATTCTTTTCCTACCAGCATCTGGTTCATGTTCCTTCTCCCATTGCAGGGCACCTCATGCGTGGATCCCAAGCAGCTCCTCCTTCGGTGAGTGGGAAGAAACCTTTGGTGCTCAGAATTGTGCAGCAAGTTGTGAGCTCTGTGTGTGGCAGCCCAGTGCCAGCTGGGAGGCTGAAGGAAAGTTCCTGTCAGGGTCTTTGCAGCAGCAGCAGCAGCAGCAGCAGCAGCACCAAAGGGATCCCTGGCAGTTTTCTCCTTTTCTGCTGAAGAGTTTTAGAAGAGCTGCAGGTCTGGTTTTGCAGGCAGAAGATTGGCCTTAGCCATGGTGAAATATCAAATTCCCAACAATAAGTGGCAATATCAACTTTAGCCCATTGTTAGTTTGAACAGCTCTGAACTCTGTTTGTGCTTGGTGCAGCTGGATGTGTAGCTGAGGATAAATAAGGTGATAAGTGAGATAGAACTTCCTGTCCCTCGTGCTACCGTCTGTCCACAGGGCACAGAAGCTGCATCAGCACCTCCTCTGGCTCCCTCTGCTTCCAAAGAGGAAGAAGGCAGCAGTGAGCTTCCCGCTGTTCTGGGGGACGAGGGCAAGCATCCTGTGCTTTGGGAATACAACAGCAAGACTCCCGCAGTGTGGGACAAAGACAGTGGACATCTCCCGGCATGGGAGGAGGATGGTGGATGTCCCCTGCCATGGGATGAGGACAGCCAATCTCCCACGGCGTGGGATGAGGGTGATGGACATCTCCCGCTGTGGGACGAGGACAGAGGACATCCTGTGGATTGGGAAGAGGAGAGTGAACATCTTCCAGCACAGGATGGGGATGGTGAAAGTCCCGTGGCTTGGAAAGATGATGGCGAAGCTGCAGCATTTTGGGAAGAGGATGGAGAACCTGCAGCATTTTGGGAAGAGGACAGGGAATCTCCCGCTGCTTCGGAAGAGGACACTGAACCTCCCTCCGCTGCAGGATCCTGGGCTGAACATTGTGACAGCAGCACAGCCCTGCAGCCAGAGGGGAGAGGGGAGTGGTGCCTGATGCAGCTGAGTACGTCTGTTCTGTTGTGCGTGCCAGAGCAGGTGCTGTGTGTGTGTCTCAGCATGAGCTGCACCCAGTGCTGCTCTGCAGCTGAATGTCACAGAGCCATTTCTTGTCCTTCCCCAGCTGAGACCAAGGGGCTCACGGCCCCAGGGAGTGGGGCCACATTCTGGCTCTGCTGCAAGGTGGGGTCTCCATCTGGGAGGGAGCATCTTCCTTGTGGTTTCTTTCAGGGAACATGGTGAGCGTGGGGGAGCCTGCTGAGAAATACCTGGAACTGGAGCGGATCGGCCAAGGGTAAGTGCATGGCAGTTCCTTCTGCACAAGCAGGTGCAGGATCAAATGAGAAGTCAGGAGAGCTCCAAACACCTTCAGACACTGGGCTATGATCCTGCTGTTCTCAGTCCTGATCAGAATTGGTAACTGTGGTCAAAAGGCACTGTCAAAGGCCCCTGAGGCTGGCAGTGTCCTGCCTGCAGCAAGGAGCAGGACCTGGAAGATCTTTGGTGCCTGGAATTTGATTGCCTTAAAGAGCAACTCACCACCTGGTGACTCTCAGGAAACAGTTCTCAAGAAGAACTAATAGCTGCATTTTTCAGCACAGGTAGCAAATCCCATACATTCAGTAACAGACACAGAGCTGCTGCACTCAAAGGGAAAATGCATCAGCTGCCTGATGGTAGGGCCCTTGTGGATCCTGCAAATCTTAGGCAGGGAATGCAAAAGGATGAAATACATTCTTTTCCAGTTCTTTAGACACCCACCTCCCACCTCAGGTTTTGAACTCAAGGAATTCAGTGTGGACATTTGGGATTTGCTCTAGCCCTTTTCCTTCATGTTAGGCTCAGTTTTCTCTTGCACACCTTGCCTGGCAGACGGCTGGTGGCTGCTGTGCTGTTGTTGGAAGGGTCGATGCACCCAGGTGTTCTGTGAATGCTGCAGGCAGCAGAGATCTCCTGTCTGGGCTGGCCTTCACTCCCAGAGCCTAAAGTGCTGCTTCTTTCCTCTCTGCTGTTTTGTCTCCAGGGCTTTCGGAGCTGTTTATAAAGGACTCGACAGGGCCACTGGAGGAGAGGTCAGTGCCAACACGTCCAGCACGGCTGGCAGCTCTTGAGAGCTTTCCCCTCTGCTGGGAGCTGTGGCTGCAGCTTTGGGGGCCCAGCAGAGCTCTCCTGCACAGGCTGCACCTCTGAAGGCAGAGCAGTGTCACCTTCAGAACACAGCTGGGACACACTTGGTCCTTCTGAAGTGCCAAAGGAATGCAAGGAGGGCGGTGGTGTCTGTCAGAGCAGGACACGCTGCCTTGGTCTTCATATCTAAAACCATTACTGCATCAACTGGTGGAGGCTGAGGCCCAATTTATCTTCATCCCAGCCTTGGACAGGAACACTGTTTAGCAGTTTTTCCATCCTGCTTTTCATCTTCAAAGGATACCTCACGGCCTAATTAGGGAGAGATTCTGCTTGGGCTCAGTTTGGGGTTTTAGTCCTACTGCAGCTGTTGACAGAGAGAAAGGGAGAGAAATGAGAAGATGGATGTTCAGAGCAAAGTTCTCTCCTGAACCCTGCAGTTGTGTTTGGGTCTGGTGACAGCGACAGCCTGTGACAATGGATGTCCGTGTTTGCTTTGTTGTGCAATCCCAAACAGAGCAGTGACATTTGAAATCATGACCAAATCGTATAGAATTGCTAAAGGGTTCTGGGCTGTTTTGCCCTGTTTCAAGGACCAGAATGACTTCCTGCTTGCAAAATATGTTTAAATAATAATGATCATCATCATCAGAGTGGTGGTAAACTAAGGCCATTTGAGAAGACTGTAGGTGCAGGAAATGTTGTCAGAGCTTTGAGGCTGACAGCTGAGGGACCATTTCTGCAGGGCTTACGGGATCAAATGTCTCTGGCCACGTGTCCTGTAAGCAGCCCCCAGCGAGCAGAGGAATGGGCTGTGGGAATGGCACTTGCTGGGCTCTGCTGTCCCATCCCAAGGCAGTTTGGCACAGCCTGGCTCCGTCACTCGAAAAGATTTGCTCTGTGTTTGCTGTGGTCTCCTGCCACAGACCCCTCCAGTTAAAGGTCTGCAATGTCCCTTCAGGTGGCCATAAAGAAAATGAGTCTCAGAGAGCAGAACAGGGAACGAGCTGTGAATGAGATCCTGGTCCTGAAAGGCAAGAAGAACCCCAACCTTGTCAACTCTTTGGACAGGTGAGTGCTCCAGGTCTTATCCCGTGCAAGGGCCCTGCGTTAATCTTTCATCTGTAGTCTGTAGCCTGTTTTGAAAAAGCCTGACCCGGCCATATCTTCCCAAAACAACAGCCTGGCAGTTCACTCCCCCCATGCTCTTGTTTGTTTTTTTCTTCAAGTTGACCCCTTTTGCTGTGTCTTATGAGAAGGGCTGATAAAGCATGGCAGAAATTTCCCTTGGCTTCTTCTTCACAACTCTTTTCCATTGCTGCAGATGCCAGGAAGTCCAGGTTTCCAGAAATGCCTCATTTGCCCCTTTTTCAATGGCCTTGCCTGTTTCTGAAGGGACTTTGTGCAAGGTTTTCCAAACAGTTGATAACTTTTGTCCCAAGTGCTGTACGGCCTCTTTGCCTGGATAACTCTGCAAGTTGTGTTGCCTTGTTCTGGAGGGAATGGTGGAACTGATGAGTTCAGATGCTGAACCAGCTGGGGGCAAGTGTTGTGCTTCCACATTGGTCTGGGCTGTTGCTAAATCGCATTTTTCACTTGCTTGCCATCTAAGGCATCTCCTTTCTCACAGGTGTCTCCTTCTCCTTCAGATTGTGTATATTCCAAGGCCTGTGCAGGCTGGCAGGAATGTCTCTCCATCTGATTTTGTTCTCATTGGCAAATGCCCTGGAAACAAAACTCCACTTGAGGCTTTTCCACGGGGGAATTGAGCAGTGCACATTCATCTCCATGCTGCTGTTTTCCTCTTCCAGCTTCCTTGTGGATGAAGATCTCTGGCTGGTGATGGAATACATGGATGGAGGAACCTTGCAGGACATTGTCAGACAGACACGCATGGCTGAAGGAGAGATGGCAGCTGTCAGTCGGGAGGTGAGGGATCCTGCTTGTGCTTCCCAGGGCTTGGACACGATGGTCCTTCCTAAGAGGGTGTGAGAACAGGAGTGGCTCCATGCTCAGGCCTGTGTTTCTGTACTGCTTTTATGAATTGGAGAAGAAAGAGCCTCTGAAGTGAATGGCCTGCCAGTATCACTGCACTTGCACTCTGTTCTTGTCCTCTTTCCTGCTGTTGTGGTACTTTCTCTGTCTTTTCTGGATTGGATTTGCCGTTCTCAGTTTTGTCTTGAACCATTTGCCTGGAGCTTGTCTGTACTGTCTCCTGGCCTGTCCCAGCAAAGTTGCTGCTGGGAGAATTCCAGCCTGTCCTTTCTTGTGTGATGTATTCTGGCCATTGATTTTTACCCTTGTGTTTCTTGTTCTCTCTCAGTGTCTGCAGGGCCTGGATTTCCTCCATTCCAACCGGGTGATCCACAGAGATCTGAAGAGCTCCAACATCCTCCTGGGAATGGACGGCTCGGTGAAGCTGGGTGGGTGTTCCTGGCCAGGCACGGGGTGTGGGTGTGAGGCTTTTTCCAGTGACAGCCAGAGCCCCACAAGTGCTGCTGGGGGCACTGCCCGGCCCCTGCTGGCAGCTGAGAGCAGCTGCCCCTGCAGAGAGCTCAGCAAAGGAGCAGGGTGTCAGCAGTGGCTTTGCTCTGGCTATGGCCCTTCCAGAGGGATGGGAGTTGGAATCTAAACTTCAAGGGAATCACTGAAAGCCGCTGCATGAACACTGAGGATTTCTTTAAGGGTCCAGTTCCATCATTCCTTGCCCACAGCCCTGAGGACTTTTCCAGCTGACTTCACTACTGCATTTTCAGACTGAGAGTGGGGAATCTTTGTGCTTGCTTTCCTCATCCCAGCTGTCTCTGACAGTGTTTGTTTCTGTCCTCAGCCGATTTTGGCCTCTGTGCTCAGCTTAGCCCTGAGCAGGACCAGCGCAGCTCCATGGTGGGCACTGCTCACTGGATGGCCCCAGAAGTTGTGACCAGGTCTCCTTATGGCCCCAAGGTGGACATCTGGTCCTTGGGCATTGTGACCATCGAGATGGTGGAAGGAGAGCCTCCTTACTTCAAGCAAACAGGGGCTATGGTAAGAGGCAAATTCTGCAGTGTTTGCAGAGGCCTGTGAGCACAGGGAGGAGCAGCTGGAGGTTTCTGCACATGGGGAAGGGAATTCCCAGAGGACTCGAGCCTGAACACTGATGAATATTTGGCAGTCTCTAGTAACAATTGGCTTTGGCTTTTAAGTTGTTGTAGCTCTTCCCTCTGTGAGGATGACCTGAAAATGTGAAGCCAGTGTAGCAGCTCTAATGTTATCTTGCAAAAATCCCCAAACCAGCCCCAAAACCCACCCCTAAACCCAACAAGTTTTCTGAAGGAGTTTCTAAAGAAGATTTTGTTAGATGAACTCCCCTCTGATTTTTCTCACTGGGAAATTTGTCTAAAACATGAAGATGATTGCTTAACATCCCCATAGTCCAATATATTTCCTTCCTAGTCCAAGCTACTTTCTCTGTCATCAAGCATGAGCTTTCAGCAACCCAAACTCCTGCTTCGTGCCTGGCAGTTTCTGGGATGGGGCATCAGGAATGCATTGACTTCAGTGTCAGTGGCACTGCAGACATGTGTTTGATGTAAGAATCCTTTGAAATTAGACACACGCACCACTCTGACTCCTGAAAATGGCCTGTAAAGCTGGTGTCCATATTTGGAGAGGCAAAATGTGCTATTTCTGATGGAGATTCCTAATAACAAAGTCAGCCAATGAAATTGGCTCTCAAGGCAAGATCATTTGGATGTTACAATGACTGAGGCTGCATCAGGGTTTGGGGTTTTTGGCTGGCATAGAGGAATGAGCCGTGAGCAGCATCTCTGCCAGGGGAGAAACTGCCCCTGGAGCTGGGGCTGAGAACCTGGGCTCGCTGTGAGCACTCGTGGGTGTGAAGGGCACTGGCAGAGCGCCGCGTTTGCTTTTCCCGCAGGCTCGCGCTCTGATCCGGCAGAACGGGACCCCGCAGCTGCAGGAGCCCCGGCGCCTGTCGGCTCTGCTGCGGGACTTCCTCGAGTGCAGCCTGGAGCCGGACGAGGAGCGGCGCTTCTCTGCCCAGGAGCTGCTGCAGGTGAGTGCAAAGCGGCTGCGGGAGAAACGGCAGCGCCAGGGAGGGGTTTTCTGGGGGGCCCCCGAAGAAAATAGTCTTCGAATGTTGCATTCGAGCTATAGGAGAGTGGTGAAAAGGATAATGCAACATAGTTCTTCATGGAATGGAGAAGCGAAAGAGAGAGCTTTTATTTAAAGAAACACTACACTTCTATAGGGTAGTTCGTGCCATACAGAATAGAAAAGACTCATTGATCCAAAAAGGCAACAACCTCTTTGAAAACATGTTTTCATGAACACATCACATCTCTCACGTTTCCAGCAGGTGTTTAATCATTGTTATAGTTTCTTGTCCTTGAGCAGCCTGAGAAAGGGCTGCTTTCTTGGTTCCCAGCAGTATCCTAACGACATCCGATAATCTCCAGTCTCGCTGCTTTCCACACACAAAACCAGCAGAATCTTTGCCTGCTTTGGCTTGGCTGGGTCCTTTCGAGGTCATCTGGACCTGGTGACCCACAATGAGCAGGGACATCTTCAAGTGGGTCAGGTGGCTCAGAGCCCTGCCTGATCTGAGCTTGGATGCTTCCAGGGAGGAGGCACCTACCACATCTCCGGGCACCCTCTGTCAGTGTTTCCCCACTCTTCTGGGAAAAAAATTCTTCCTTAGACCTCGTCTGAGCCTGCTCCCCTCTCCTGAGCTTCAAAGCATTCCCCTTCACCCAAGAACTTGACTCTGGAAAGTAATGGTTCCATTTCTTTCTTTTTTATCCTTTGGGCAGCACCCATTTTTATCATCAGCCAAGCCTCTCTCCAGCCTGACCCCTCTGGTCACTGCAGCAAAGCAACCGCAGGTGCAGCGGAGGAGATGAAGCACTTGAGAACAGCTTTGTGTTTCCCCTGTGACTCAGCTGCCCCGAGCAATGTGAGGGGAGAGTGAGCCCAACCTCGCCCAGAGATGAGCCCCAGCAGAGCCTGGCAGAGCCCAGAGCAGCCTCAGCATCTGCAGAGTCAGCCTGGAAGGAGGCGCTTGGAGCCTTCTCGACCGCAGCCGACTCCTGGTTACAAACTCTGAGTGGTGGAAAATGCCACTGGTTCTGCCAGAGGGCAGGAGGGGCCCGGGGAAAACCCCATCCAGTGTTGGAGAAAAACCATGCCTTTATCCCCTCCCACAGTGGCCAAAAAATTTAATCCTAAACCAAGTGGAGCAGGGAAAGGGGAGCAGCCTCGGACCTTCTGCCCCTGTGAGCCAAAGTGCCCCGTGGGTGTTGGCTCCTGTCGGGCTCACTGCCCCAGCCCAGCCCCAACCAGGGCAGGGTGGGCGCTGGGGCTGCGGGCAGGGATGTCGCTGTCTGATTAGGAACGGCGAATAACACAGTAACACACACGACTTCTTCAAAGGAGCAAGAAGAAGCGATTTATTGAAAAACCATCGCATTTATGTAAGATAGAAGGTGCAAAACAAAATAGAAAAGGCTCATTGGTTTAAGAAGGCAGCACTTTTTGGAAAACGTGTTTTTTGTAAAACATTGCAAGACACACACATAGCTTTGTGATCAACAACGGGTGTTCATCTATGTTATTCAATTCATTCATTTTTTGGTTGTTTATCTCTGAGAAAAGTCCCCAGCTTGGGAAAAATCCAAGCTGGAGCTGAGAAAGCTAATCCGAGTTGGATTTTTCCACGAGCCTTCAGCAGTGTCTACACAAGGACACGCATTTGGTGCTACCTGCAAGTGCAAGCAGGGGAGGGGCTCTGCAAGTGACAGGTGAAAGGAACAGTGTGAATGTGACTGAAACAAACGTGGGAATTTGCTTGAAAACAGCGCTAGGGATTGTAGATAAGAAGTAACAAAAGAGATTGTCACTTCTAGAAAATGGTACTAATTGATGTGGACTGATGTTCAGCCAAGGCCGGAACTAGAGAAGAACAAAGACTTAAGAGATTTATGAAAAAAAAGTGTGTGTGTGTGCATATTGGAGGGGGAGATGCAGCAGACAGATCGGGAAGTCTGAACCTTCCTGGGACAGGGCAGCCACCTCTGTACTACAGATAGGAACCGAGAAGCAGTGACATGATCTGACTGTGGCCCCCATCCCCTGGGTAGGGACGGAAGAGGGAATGGAGAATAAGGGGAAATCCGGGAAGGAGGAAAGGGTGAAGGGAAGATGTTTTTTTATTATTTTACTTTTCATTCTCTTGCTCAGACTTGTTTGATAATAAATTCAATTCATTTCCTCAAGTCAGGTGTGTTGATCAGTGATTAAACTCTCTCCGCCCCTTCGAGCCTTTCATTCTGTGTTCTCTTCCCTGCCCAGGGTGAGGAGGGAAGTGACAGAGAGGTTTTGGCCTCTCTCAACATCCCCTGCTCCGGCCCGGGCTCCCGCTGAAGCTGCAGGTGGATCCCGGCTCCATCCCGGCCTCAGCCCCAGCTCCCAGCTCGCTCAGCTCCCGCTCACCCCGAGCTCCCGGAGGTTCAGGGCAGCAGCGGCTCCTTGGCCCCCTGCCCGGGCCGGTCCCCGCACCAAGGCCACCCCTCAGGTGGTTTCCGAGAAATAGCGGAGCTCGGGGAAAGCAAGGGGCGTGTGCACAGCCCGCCCCTCGCTGCGATTGGCTGATTCTGCCGTCACTTCTCGTTCTGATTGGACAGAGGGGGACAAGCCCGGCCCCGGTGCCGCTGCCCGGGCGCCCTTGGCCGTTGTTGGAGCGTCTGTGCGGGCGGGAGCGGGATCCAGAGGGGTCCCAGGAGGGGATCCAGGTGAATTGGCTGGAATTCCTCCTTTTCCTCTCTCCCCCCCGCGCTCCCTCGGGCACTTTCGCTTTCGGGTCTCTCAAGCTGCGCTACAGCTGCGAGCGGGGACGGCTGCAATGGCTCCAGCGCTGGCTCTGGGGCTGCTCTTGGGGCTCCTGGGGGGCCCGGGGGGCGCGACGAAAGGTGAGTGGAACCCCCCGAAACCAGGACCCCCTGAACCGCAATTCCGGCACCGCACCCCCTGAACTTCCATTTCCGAGCACCGGGAAGCCCCTAAACCTCCATTCCCGGACAGGGGAACCCCCCGAACCCCCATTTTGGGTCCTGTGACCCCCCCTCAATCCCCTTCCTCAGCACCAGGACCCTCGTGTACCCCCTTATCTGGCACGGAGATCAGCACCCCCTGAACCCCATCTTCGGGCACGGAACCCCTTGAGCCCCGAATTCCGGGAAGGAAACTCCTCCTTAACACACATTCCCCAGCACGGGAACCCCTGAACCCCCATTTTTACTGGGACTCCCCCTGCAACCCCGTCAGTGCTCTGGGACCCCCTGTACCCCCCATTCCCGGCCATCCCACCCTTCTCACACCCCAGATCCGCCCTTTTCCTCGGCTTTTGGATCCCCAGATCTCCCAAATTTCTACGTCCCCCAGTTCTCCATTCTCGGCGCTTCCTGGAAGGCGGTCCCAGGGATAGCCCCGGGGTCCCAGGGGTCTCAGCGGAGATCCAGTGGGATCCAGATGAATTCCCTGGAATTCCCCCTCTACTCCCATCTCGCTTGCGTCTCCCAAACTGTGTCCCCGGGATCCGGCCGCCCCTCCCAGCCCCAGCCCCCTTTTCCTGTGACCCAAGGGTCCCTGGACCCCCTTTCCAGGGCACTGGGACCCCTGGATCCCCCATCCCGCCTCTCCAAGTCCCCTCCTTGAACCTTGGACCCTTCCCGGCTCTCCCAGTTCCGCTTCCTGACCCTTGGACGCCGCCAGACCCCCAGTCTCTGCGTCTCCCCAGTTCTCCAACCCCTTCTCGTCCTGCGGGTAGGCCCTGGGTGGTCCTGGGGGAATTCAGGGGAATTCCCAGGGTTTCCTCTGTCCCCTCCCTGTCCTGGCGCTCCCGGTCACTTTGGCGTCTCCCAAGCTGCGGCTTCGGGATCCCCGGGACTGGTGACCCCCGGCACGGGACCCCCTGAACCCCGTTCTTGGCACGGGGACCCCCTGCACTTCCATTTCCGGGCTAACTCCCCTTCCTGGGCACAGAGACCCCTTGAACATTCATTTTGGAGCACTGGGACCCCTCTGTTCCCCCTTCTCCAGTCCAAAACCCCATACAACCCCTTACCTGGAACCTGGAACCGACCTCAACCCTCATTCCGGGCACGGCAACCACGCTGAACCCCCATTTCTGGGCACAGGGACCCCCCTGAACCTCAATTTTCAGGCACCAGAACCCCTTGAACCCCAGAACCCGGGATGGGAACCCTCCTGAGCCCCATTTCCTGGGAACCGGGACCCACTGCCTCCCGTTATCCGCTACCGGGGCCCCCTGAACCCCATTACTGGGCATGGGGACTCCCCCTGCACCCCCTTATTCGGCACTAGGACGCCCTCCTGGACCCCCTTCACGTGTACTGGGACCCTCTGCACCCCCTTCTCGGGCATCCCGCCCTTCCTAGACCCCAGACCCGCCCTTTTCCTTCACCTTTGCGCCCCCAGATCTCCCGAATTTCCAGGTTCCCCCCGTTCTCCGCTCCCGCCGCTTTTTTAAGGGGGGTCCCAGGTAGTTTTCAGAGGACTCCAAGGGGATCGCAATGGGGATCCAGAGGGATCCAGAAGAATTCCCTGGAATTCTCCCGTGCCCTCCCCGACCCGAGCTCCCTCGGTCTCTTTCGCTTCCGCGTCCGAACCTGAGAGACCGGGATCGACCCCGCTACCGGTGACGTCACTTGAAGATTGAATTTCTATTAGTGGGAATGAAATAGCGGGGCCGGAGACGGCTCTGGGGGCGGGGCCAGCGCGGGGAGCGGGCCCGCAGCGGAGCAGCGCGATGGCTCCAGCGCTGGGGCTGCTCTTGGGGCTCCTCTGGGGCTCCTGGGGGACCTGGGGGCGCGACGAGAGGTGAGTGGGACCCCTGAAATCGCGACCCCCTGAACTTCCATTTCCGGGCACTTGGAACCCCCTAAACCTTCATTCCCGGCACGGAAACACTCCTGAACCCTCATTTTGGGTCCTGTTGCCTCTCCATCGCCTTTCCCACCAGAAAGACCCTCCTGAACCCCGATTTCTGTGCACAGGAACCCCCTGTACCCCTCATCTGGCACCGAGACCCCCTGAATTCCCATTCCTGGGCACTGGGACACCCTGAATTTCCATTTCCGGGCCTGGGACCCCCTGTACCCCCTTTTCGGGCATCCCGCTTTTCCCAGACCCGAGTCTCGCCCTTTTCTTGACCTTTGGACCGCCCGAACCTCCCAACTTTCCGTGTCCCTCCCGTTTTCCACTCCCGCCGCTTCCCGAAACGGGGTCCCAGAGGGTCCCGGGCGTCCCAGGGTCTCAGGGGGGTCGCAGCGGGGATCCAGTGCGATCCAGATGAGCTCCCTGGATTCCCCCCTTTCCCCTTTCCCCTCCCCCACCGCACTCCCTCGGTCTCTTTCCGGTCTCCCAGGCTGCGCCTCTGGGATCCGCTCGCCAGCCCCAGACCCACCTTCCCGTCAGCCAGGGACCCCCTGGACCCCCATTCCTGCCTTTCCCAGCTCCCAGACCCCACTTTCCCTCAACACCGGGGACCCCTGAACCCCTTTCCTGGGCATAGGGACCCCAAGATCCCCCATCCCGCCTCTCCCAGTCCCTTCCTTGAACCCCTCCTGGCTCTCCCGGCTCTCCCCGTTCCACTTCCTGTCCCCCAATTTTTGCGTCCCCCCAGTTCTTCACCTCCTGCTCATCCTGTGGAGGGTTCCAAGGGATCCAGGAAGGTCCCTGGGGGGTTGGGGAGGGTCACGGGGGGCTCTGGACTTTGGGACCCCCCTGAATTTCTAGTCCCGGCCACTGGGACCCCCCTGCACTCCCTTATCCAGTACCAAATCCCCCTGCACCCCCTTTCCCATCCATCCTGCCTTCCCCAGCTCCAGCGTCCTTTTTTTCCTTGAACCTGAGACCCCCTGGACCCCTATTCCTGCTTTTCTTGGCCCCCAGCCCACCTTTCCCTCTGCATCAAGGATCCTCGAGCCCCCATTCCAGCCATCCCAGGTCTCCCCACCTTGTGACCCCTCTTTCCTAGGCACTAGGGACCCCTGGACTCCCTTTCCTGGGCACAGGGATCCCCTGGAACCCCCATTCTTTGTATCCCCCTTTCCTTGACACCGGGAGTCCCCTGAGCCCCCATTCCTGGACACTGGGACCCCATGCATCCCCTTCCCAGCTCTCCCACTTCCCCTTTCATTGATCCATTACTCCCTCAACACCCCCAAATGTCTTTGTCCCCCCAGTTCTCCACTCCCTGCGTTACCTGTCTGTGGCGGTATCAGAACCCAGCCCAGGGGTCCCTGAGTTCATGGTTATTGGGTACCTGGATGGGATCCCCTTCACACGCTACAACAGCGAGCGGGGCCAGATGGAGCCACTGACACAGTGGATAAAGGATGGAGTCGAGCCGGGATATTGGGATGAGCAGACCCAGATCTCTGTGAGAAACCAGCACACGGCTGCCAGGAGCCTGGAGATACTGCAGGACCGATACAACCAGAGGAGGGGTGAGTGGGGGGATCTGTGGAGCTGGGATGGGGATCCCCAGGGCTTGGATGGGGGTCCATGGGGCTGAGGTGGGAGCCGTGGGGTTTCAGTGAGGATCCATGGGGCTGGGATGGGATCCATAGGGTTGGGATGGGATCTCTGGGGCTGGAGTGGGATCTGTGGGTCTCCATCAGGCTCTGAGGCTCTATAAGAGTGGAATGGGGCTCTGTGGGGCAGGGACATTATTCCATGGGTCTCTATGGGTACAGTCCCCCCAGATCCCCACACATTGTTGCGAGTTTCTGGCTGTGACCTCCTGTCCGACGGGAGCATCCATGGATCCTACCGGTATGGCTACGATGGGCGGGATTTCATCTCCTTTGACCTGGAGTCCAGGAGATTCGTGGCAGCTGACAGCGCTGCTGAGGTCACCAGGAGGCGCTGGGAACTTGAGAACGAGGTTGAGAGGTGGACAAATTACCTGGAGCACGTCTGCCCAGAATGGCTCCAGAAATATGTCAGATATGGGCAGAAGGAGCTGGATCGCAAAGGTGGGAGAATTATTCCTGTAGGAATGTGGGATTTGGGAATGGAGAACTAGGGAACACGGTAATTCCAGTGGGAATTCTGTGGGCAGATCTCACCCCCATCCCATTCCCATGGAATTCCATGTTTAGATCTAACCCCTATCCCATTCTTGTGGGAATTCCATGGGCAGATCTCACCCCTATCCCATTCCAGTGGGAATTCCATGGGCAGATCTCACCCCCATCACATTCCCATGGAATTCCATGGATGTCTCTCACCCTTATCCCATTCCAGAGCCCCCTGATGTCCATGTGTCCGGAAAAGAGGAAAACGGAACGCTGATCTTGTCCTGCCATGCTTATGGATTCTACCCCAGACCTATCGCAGTCAACTGGATGAAGGGGGATGAAATCCGGGATCAGGAGACGGAGTGGGGCGGGGTCGTTCCCAACAGCGACGGCACCTTCCACACCTGGGCCAGGATCGAGGTGCGGCCGGAGGAGCAGGAGCAGTACCGGTGCCGGGTGGAGCATCCCGGAATGTCAGAGCCAGGGATCTTCACTTGGGGTGAGGCTGGGAATGTGGGAATTGGGAATTTGGAATTCCCAAATGGGGATTCTCCTCCCCCTCCTCACCATCCTGTGTTTCCCAGAGTCGACATCAGGCGGGAATCTCACTGTGGCGGCCGCTGTGTCCATTGCTGTCATCATCATCCTCATTGCCCTCATCTGATTTGTTGTCTGGAAGCACCAATCTGGTAACACATGGGATGGGGGTTGGGAAGTGGCACAGATCCACCTGTCACCTTTCTGGTAATCCTATGCCACCAACGCTGATCCCACTGTTTTTCCACAGGGGGGGGGACAGGAATAAATATAGCATGGCAGCCAGTGAGTACTAATGGCAGATCCAGCTCTGGATCCACTCCGTGTGGATCCCTGTTCCAGCCTCAGAATGCTACAAGAACTCAAATAGCTCAGGAGGTTCCCGAAGCAAGGCGTCAGCTACCTGCTAGCAGAGACAAAGGCTTGGAGACCCACAGCTGATGTTCCGAAGATAGTTTATTTCTTCAAAGGGGGTCAGCATGCAGAGTCCGCTTACATCATGTAACAAGGGGTTTTTATACTTTTTCAGAGGATTGAAATTATAACCAATAAAACTACAAATTGCCAACACTATCCAGTTACATTCAAACTCTAAGTAAAGGAAAACCCAATCACCTAGCTAGCTTAAAGACCAATAGAAGTCCTAAAAGATAACAGAGCCTTGGCAAAGAAAATATGTCATACAGAAAGGAATTTTCTTTGTTTCTAGGGTATAACATTCCAGGGGCCCATCTTGGGAGGTGTGGCATCATCCACAATTCCTCTCTCTGTATTTACAAAGAGAGCATTTTTGACAGTTTTCTTGAAACATTGAACCAGGCATGAAAACATGGCTAATACAATGAGAATGACAATGAAAATCCACAAAATTCCCTTGACCAAGGAAGAAGCCCATCCCATGAGTCCCCACTGGCTAAAGAGATTGTTGACCCAGTCTGGGGTGGTTTCAGTTTTCAGGTCTTTCACGAGGGCTTTCAGCTTTTGGATGTTTTCTTGGATGCATGTGGAGCGGGAAGAAAGGTTGAAGCAGCACATTCCTTCAAAGTCTTCGCAGCCATGTCTGTGAGAGAGCAGCAGGAAATCAATTGCTGCCCAATTTTGCAGAGTTGCATGTCTTATGGTTTCTTCGTCCTCCAAAAGATCACTCAGAGCAGCAGATGTAGCGTTGGCCTGCTTACTAAGCCAGCACCCTAAATGATCAATATCCCAAGGGTTTTTGCTGCTGCTACCCATGGATAAAACAGGGAGGCAGCAATTCTTTTGGGTTTGTTCCAAATGTACAATTTGGGGTCACAATTCTCATCAAATTCAGTGTAAGATCTTTTTTCGCGTTTTGATTTGCTTTCTTTTTTCCAATTATGTAACAGAGTAATGTTGGGGGTGAGGGTAGAAAGCTTGCCAAGGCTACAAGGTCCCCCCTGAAGATGAGAGGGGATTCCGGCCCAAACTCGATCACCACAGATGAGAAACATTCCCCTGGGTAGTGTCTTGGGGTGGAGAGAGGACTCAGAAATTATGGGGGCAGTGTAATTACACCAGTCTGGGTAACTGTATGCATTGTTTATGGGTGAAATGTCTTTCCTGTATGTGTTTTTGTACAAATCCAATTCATACAGGTTTTGTCTTGGGCATTTAAAGTAAAATTTGACAAAAATTGTTATCATGGGAAAGGGAGGGATAGGGTTCTGTCCTTTCCTTTCCCCCACCGTTTTCTTTACTAAACTTTTAGGGTTGAATACAAAATAAAGGGTTTTAACAAAGGTAATAAAAAGGCAAAAAGAAAAAATATTTTTTTCTCTGCATCGGTTAATAACATTCAAACTGAAAACTACTTTAAAAACAATTACATTTCAGCTTAAGGCTTGACTGAGGCAGCTGACTGCTGCTTGGTTTTCTGTATCATCTGCTGACTAGTGACAGGACAATCTTTCCTTTGGTATGTGGGTGCTCTGTGACGCTTGCGTCTCCAGGCAGAGCTGGTTTGATTTTGAGGAGGCTTTGTGTTGGCCTCAGGAGAATTGTTTCCAGTGCTTGAGGGGGTGGGTTTTGCAGTGCCCAGACACGGTTTAATGTTTTTTCCTGGGAATCATTTTAGACCAGATGGCAGAGATACACAGTTGTATCCCCTTCGCCAGGTGATCAATTAAAAGGGCCCAGAAATTTGGTGTGTTTCTGGGTCTTTCACCAACATAAGCTGGCATGGATAAGAAAATGCTTTTCTTCTGGACTTGATTTGCTTTTGATTTCTCTTCACCCCTTTACAACATCCAACACTAAAAATAAAGAGGCTGAACTAAGACATGGATGGGGACGTGGAGGGACACAGACATGGTGGGACACAGACATGGACAGTGACATAGGGACACATGGACATGGATGTGGCCATTCGTGGAGACATGAGCCTGTTGGAGTGTGTAAAATAGAAGCCTCTCTGAGTCTCTCTGAGAGAGAGAATGCAGGGATTGAATTAAAGCCTTTAGAGAAATTAAAATATATTAAGCCACACAGACATGAAGTAGAAGTGTAAGTTTTAGTTTTAAGTAAGGAGGAGTATTATTAAGTCACATAGATTTGAAGCTGTTTTATTTTCAGTAAGAATATACTATAAGTGCCTTAAGAGAGTTAAAAACCCCTAAAATCTAGTTAAAATTTCAGGAACTTGGCCCCAGACTCTGTCCTAGGTTACAAAGTAAAGATGTACCCAGAAGTATGTATTCTGTCACCATTTTCATGAACTGTGGGAACCAATCGGGCAGTGTTCCATATCTCCATGGGAGATATCCTCTGCTAATGGGCCATCTGTTGAAAACTTGGTGAGGAAGTGTTCTTTATCTTTTCCACCATCCATCCTTCTTCCAGGAAGAAATCTTCTGTTAATGGGCCATTGAGTCCCACTGCATGACTAATAAAATTAAATCATCCCATTGTGAGATGCTCCACTCAGGGGAAGGAGCCAAGCATTTCCTACCTAGATAAAAACTAAAATTTGGAAGACCAAGGCAGCCCTTACCCACTGGTTTCCAGAGGACAAGAGCTACCAGACCTTTCCAGGGGATCACTACTTCAGAAAGACCTCTTCCTCTGGACTGCTACCACCACCCTAACTAGCAGAATGTCAGGTTGTATTCTGACTCTGTCACTGTTTTTCATTTGTACTATTGCATGGGGTTTTTTTTGTTTTTTTCTTCTTTTTCCTATTGAATTGTATTTCTGACTTGGAGTATTTCTTTCACTGGGTTTGCTTTCAGACCAGTACACAGACATAATGAAATTATAGTCAAAAACATTGCTTACATTTTCTAGATAGAACAGTTAGAACCATTTACAGGAATGGACAGAACTATATGTGTAAATTATGACACTACTTCCGTTCTCTAGATCTAAGACTCTAGTAGGTTTAGAAGAAATGTTTTACATTCTTTTTTAGCTTGTTGGATGATTTACAAATAAAAACCCTGTACTGTGGTGAGAGACCACCATCTTCTTCACCACCTGGAAGAAGAAGAAGAAGAAATGCCAGGCTGCTGCTGCTGCTGCTGTTTCTTCTATCTGGGACTCTGTGCCAAAAGCCTTTAGCCTGGACTTGAATATTCTGAACTCTTTGCCTTTGAGACTGATGTACTTCTGCAATAAACAACTTTACAGCAACCAACAACTGCTCTTGTCTCTTTGAAGACCCAGACCCATGAATAGCTCGACAAGAGCCAGGTGACTTCCCCTTCCCAGTAACTCATCCCTCAGGATTGCAAGGTGCTCCAAAACCTCCTCAGTAACCGGATCACCCCAAGCTCTTCATCCCAACGTGTGGCTGTCTCATGACAGACGCCATCCCAGCCATCCTGCCTCTCCCAAACACAGCCCCGTTCTTGGCAGGGCAGAGCTGCTGCCGGGGGAATCGGTGTGTGCAGGGGATCCTTTATCCCCCTCGTGCAGCTCCAAACTCCCGAGGGCAAAGTCCTGGTTTCTAGGGCTGTGCCCCTCCCAAATTTGTCGTGTTTAATACCCAAGTGTGACAAGCCCGTGCCCTGTGGCAGCAGCCGGTGCCGGGACAGCCCCAGGAGCTGCGTTAATGCCCGGCACCGCCCAGGAGGGACTGATGGGAGGGGAGTTCATAAGGAACCCCCGCGACCCTCGCTGCACACAGAAAGGGAAGGATTTTTAGTACCTGGGATCGATTTACAGGGGTTTCTGTATAGTAGAATAGATTGTGAGAAATTAGGAATGGGGCTGCAGCCGGGCCTCATCCCTAATAGGGTGCAGCTGTGTAAGAGAGGTGAACATCATTAAAGGAAAAGGAGCATGGAATGCTCCTGGAACTGACCAATCACAAAAGAGTAAAAGGGCACACAGGTATTATGTGTATGGAGAAAGAGTTTAAGAAGTTGCACTGGGGAGTAATAAAGTGCTGCTATTTGAAATTATTCCCGGTGTCAGCTGTGTGTCCTCCGTTGTTTCTGGGCTCCAAGGGACCAAAGTGGTGGCTGCAGGAGACACGGGGGACGGTGGGGGCTGAAAATTTTGCAGTGGCCCCAGCGCGGTGCCCGAGGGCTGAGCGGAGCTGGCTGGGAACACCCAGCTCATCTCAGCCACTCAAAGCCGCTTCCCCGGCTCCGGCTGCTGCCACCGCTCGGCCCCGCCGCGGTCCCACAGAGTCACCGCTCGTCTCGCAGCTCGAGGGGCTCGATCCGGGCCGCGCCCTGCCCGCCCCTCGCTGCGGCTCCTTCAGTGACATGGAGCGGCCGAGACCCCCCAGTGCTGCCCCAACAGACCCTCAGGGCGGCGCTTTTAGTGTCGGGGAGCGGCCGCTGCTGGTGCGGGTTTTTTCATTATTTTTTCTTCTATTCTCTACCGCCGCTTCTTGCTGCTCTCGGTGCAGCTCTTCCACCGGACATGGACTGTGAGAACCCCAGTGCGGCTGTTTTCTTGTATTTTATGCTATTCTCTGTGTTTAATTCTATTCACACCTCCCACCCGCCCCGGCGCTGCCCTTCTGGCCACACCCGACCTTGCCCATCCCGTGATGTGGCTCTTCAGTGACACCGGGTGCTAGGGAACCCCAGTGCAGCTTTTTCTTCTGTTTTACTGTATTGTCTGTATTTTATTCTACTCACCACCCACCCGTGCTTTGATGTAGTTCCTTCAGACGTGGGCAGAGGAGACACCCTTGGTGCGGCTCTTTGATTGCATTTTAGTCTCTTCTCCACATTTCAGTCTCATTTCATTCTCACCTCGCCGTTCCATGGAGCGAGTCCTTCGGGACCCAGGACAGCACAAATCCCTCGGGGTGGCTCCAACAGGGCCCCGCCCGCCGCCGCTCCCTGAGGCCTCCCGCGGCTCCCCAGGGATCGGACACCGCAGGCGGCCCCAGCCCCTCCATCTTCTTCCTCCTCTACCTCCTGACGGGATCGAGCCCCCGCCGCCCGCCGGCTCCTTCTGCCGCTCCTGCCCAGCACGAACCGCGCTGCCGCTGACGGGGCCGGAGCGCGGCTGCCCGCGACTGCCCCGCGCCTCAGGGCCGGGCCGAGGAGTGACCGCACGGGTGGGGAGGGACCCCGCTGGACAGGGGACAGACTGACCCCATGGAAGGGACCCCACGGCCTGGAGCAGGGCAAGGATTCCTGTCCCTGAGGGGGAAGCAGCGGCACGAACTGACCGTAACCCCCATCCCTTCTCCCTGCACCGCTGGGCAGAGGAGGGAGGGAACTGGGAACTGAGTTGAATTTTTACATTCATTGTTACAAAGCAGAGTCTCAAGTGAAGCTCCGCTTTCAGCTTCAAACTAGGAAATCCAACGTGGGCACTGGAAGTCCCGTAACCTCAAGGTGATACTTTATAGTCCTTGATACTCGAGATTTTAGTTTTGGCACTATGAAGCCCTTCAGCAGCAACGTCTGTCCCACTCACTGGTTTCTGTCAGAGACTCAGTTCAGAACTTGGACAAGAAACTGAAAGTCCCAGAAGTAGCTCTGCCACTAGGTTTTGGTTTCTTTTCCCCCTTGTTCTTTTGGGGTTTGTTGTTGTTTTTGTTTAGTTTTGGGTTGTTTTTCTTTTTGGTTTTTTGGGTTTTTTGTTTTGTTTTTTTTTGGTTTGGATTTTTGTGTTTTTGTCTTTTTTTGTTTGGTTTGATTTGCAGGTTTTTTTTTTGTTTGGTTTGGTTTTTTAGCTATCATACATATTTTACTTTATTTTTCTTTCTTTTTTATAATCCCATATTTATTCTCTATTTCCCCCCAGCTCTTGTCCCCATACCAGAGGTTTTTGGTGAGGTGCTGTCCCACAGCCCTTCCTGCCCCGGCACCTGCAGCTGCTCTGGTGCTGTCAGGCCCCAGCTCGAAGGGAAACCACAAACCCCTCTGGAAATAAACCCAGTCTGGGGAAAACCCTGCAGGGGAATTGAATCCCACAGACAGCGCTGGCTGAGTTGGAGATTCCAAATGCTCCAGGGGGCCTCGGGGCCTCCTGGGGCACCTCTGAGACCCCCTGAGCAGAGCGACCCCTCCCACCTCCCAAAATCCACAGGTTTGGGTCCACTGAGGAAAAGAGCTGGAAAAAGGGATTGGAAAGGGGCTGGAGCCCTAAGGGAGCCCTCAGCAGTGGCTCAGAAAGGAAGGGCTTTCTGCAGGAAAGCCACAGGAAAATCATCCAGAAACCAAGGAAATAATGATGAATTTTTTAACTCCTTCTGCTCCTGTTTCCGGAAGTCCCGGCCGGGTCCTGCTGGGAGGAGTCGTGGGCGGGGAGGAAGCTCAGAGCCTAATTGAGGAGAAAAGTTTAACTAAGACAAAGAAACTTGAATTGTGGGGAGAAAATGTGAATGGAGGGGATTTGAATGGGAGGGGATGATTTGAACTGGGGAGAGAAAATGCAGTGGGGGAGGAGCCCCCCAGCCCTCAGCTGTGCCCCAAAGGTGCTGCCAGCAGTTCCCTGCTCCCACCCCCAGGCTGGGGGTGCTGAGCTGCTGCTCTTCCCCGGGAATGTCACAGGATAAAAACTCCATTCAAGCTTTTACGTTCACAGTCAATCCCAATAATGTCTCAGTTGCCCACAACACGGTCCCAGTTTCTCCCAGTCGTGCCCTGTATGGTTCCTTTCACTCTCAGTCCCTCCCAGGAGGAGTTCAGTACAGCCCCAGTCACTTCCAGTATGAACCCAGTCACTCCTGCTAGGATACCATTTGCCCCCATCGTGGTCCCAGTTTCTCCAAGCATGATCCCAGTGTGAGTCCAGTCACTCCCAGTATGATCCCAGTAACTTCCAGACACTCCCAGTACTATGCCAGTCACTCCAAGCATGACCCTGTCAGTCCCAGTTTGATCCCAGTGTGACTCCAGCATGGGCCAGCTGCTCTCAGTATGATCCCAGTTGCCTCCTGCATTTTTCCAATTGTGCCTTTTCACCACTACTGTGGTTCCAGTCACCCCCAGAACGATTCCAGTCAGTCCTGGTATGATCCAAATCACTCCCAGTATATCCCAGCAGCAGCCAGTTGCCCTCAGCATGTTCCCAGTAGCCCTCACCGTGGTCCCCGTGTATCCCAGTATATCCTAGTGTACTCCCTGGTGCCCCAAATCTGGTCCTGCCCAGTCCCGGCCCAGGTTCATCCAGTGTCCCAGTTCATCCTGGTGTCCCAGTCTGCCCCAGTCCATCCCAGCCATTCACATTCCATCCCGCTCCCTTCCCGGTGGCGGCCACAGCCCCTCCCCGTGGCCTCGGGCCCGCCCGGGACCCCTCGCTCTGTCCCCATGCTGATTTGGGGGGTCATGTGTCCCCCCAGCCCTGCTGTCATTCTGCTCCCATCCGGCTGTTCCCAGTGTTCCCAATAAATCTTCCCAGTTCACCCCAGTCCTGATTTTTAGGGGGCACTGGGAAGGGACTTGAGGAGAACCTCTCGGGGGGACAGAACAGGGCCCGGGATGTAACGGGAACGGGGACATCGCGTGTCCCCCGTGTCACTCCGCTCTGGGATGGCATTGGGAGGCATCTGAACCCCAGCACGGAACCCAGCGAACCCCAAAAGGCGCCGGGAACCCTCCCCCACCCAGGGAGTCCCAAACCTCACAGAAAAATTTCCCACCAAAAGGCCCCGCGTAAAGCAGCCAATCAGAGCAGACGCTGATTAAATTTAAGCCAATCAGAGCGCGCGGTGCTGATGACTCCCCAGTTGCCAGGCAGACCCGCAGCGCCCAGCGCTCTCCGCCGGGACCCAACCGCGCCCCCCTCGGCCCCAGAGCCGGGGAGCGGGAGGGGAGGAGGAGGAGGAGGAGGAGGAAGGGATGGAGGAGGAGGAGGGAGAAGGGAGGAGGAGGGGATGAGGAAGGAGTGGGAGAAGGGCCACTGGGGGGCACTGGGAGAAAGTGAAGACACTGGGATCAGCTGGGAGAGATGGGAAAGGGCTGGTGTGGCACTGAGAAGGATTGGGAATTGGAGACTGGGAGATGGGATTCGGATTTGGAGAGAGTGAGGGAACACGGAGACAGTGGAGTGGATTGAAGCAATGGGAGAGGGTGGAGGTCTGGGGGACCATGGAGAGGGAATTGAGATGTGCTGGGAGTAACTGGGAGAGAGTTTGAGATAGCCTGGAGTAAACTGGGAGGGAGGTTCGGGAGTTTAGAAGGGCTGAGAAGGAGTTTGCAGGATGCTGGGGAGAGTGGGATGCGGTTCAGGGGGTCCTGTGGACACTGCGGGGGAGTTCGGGGGTGCTGGGTGTAACTGGGAGGGATTTCAATGAGCCTGGAGAGGCTTGAACAAGACCAGGGATTGGAAAGCAGGGGCTGGAATGAGGTCGGTTGCGCTTGGAAAAGATTGGGAGGGCCTTGGTGAGCCCTGGTGGAGCTGGGAAATGACTGGGATAGGGTTTGGGGTCCTAGGGCACAGGGGGGCAAACAGGAGGGGGTTATGGGATTATGAGCGGGACAGAGGGGGCTTTAGTGGGCCCTGGAGAGGCTGGGAAGAGGTTGGGAGGATGTTTTAGGGGGCTCAGGGTGAACTGGAGGAGATTGGGAGGGTGCTTAGAGGGGCTTAGGGTGTCTCTGAGAGGTTTTGGGGGGTCCTGACCCCTGCAGACCCCCAGAGGTGCTGCTGGACGCTGCCCACAGAAAGGTGCTGATGGGGATCAGGGGCTCCGTGTTGGGCTTCGTCTTCCTGCTGGGACTCGGCTTCTACCTGTGCAGGAAGGTGAGGAGGGGTATTCTCGGGGGGTCGCTTTCCCATTCCCCTCGAGTGTGTGTGCTTTCCCCTGTGGCCCCCAGCCGTGTGTCACCCCCTTTCCACTGCCCACAGAGCTCCTGAGCCAGCAGTGGCTGCAGCCACTCCCCGTCACCTCGTGCCTGGGCGGTAACCCCCGGCTTGTTCCTATGCTTATTTTGGAAGGAACTTGTATCCCTCCAAACCCTGCTGTAAATCTCCCCCAGGCTAGCTACTCCCAATGTTCCCAATAAAGCTTCCCACTTCACTCCAGTCCCGCTTATTGTGGACGGGACTGGGAAGGACTTGGGGGGACCCCGCGGGGGGATCGTGTTTGGGCGGGGAGGGCGGGGTCCAGGTGGGGAACACTGGGTGCTGCGGGTCTGCCCGGCAACCGGTGAGTCATCAGAGCTGCTCTCCCTGATTGGCTGAATCTTCTCCATCGCATTGTCTGATTGGCTGAGGAGAGGCCCGGGAGTGGAGAGAAGGAACAGGAGAGATCCCGCCCCGAGCACCAAACGGGAACAACAGACCCAGCCTGGGCACAGGGAGGGAATTTATTACCAACCAAATCACAGCAGGACAAGGAGAAGGGAGAGAAATCTCTACAACCCCTTCCACCCACCCAAAAGGGATCACAAGGCTCTGGCCAACGGAGGTCACTGGGGATCATCCAACACCAATCCTCCCATGGGGGATGGAGCTGGAGCAGAGCACGAAGCTCTTCCCACACTCGGGGCACTCACAGGGCTTCCCTTAGTGGTGCCTCCGTTGGTGTTGGGTCAAGTTAGAGTTGTCTGACAAGCTCTTCCCACACTGAGGACACTCGTAGGGCCTCTCCCCAGTGTGGATGCGCCGGTGGACAGTGAGGGTGGAGTTTTGCTTGAATCCCTTCCCGCAGTCGGGGCAGCGGAAGGGCCTCTCCTCTGTGTGAATCCGCTCATGTTTGAGGCGACTGGAGCTGGTCTGAAACCTCTTCCCACACACAGGACACTCGTAGGGCCTCTCCCCAGTGTGGATGAGCTGGTGGCTTCTCAGGTGAGAGCTCTGCCCAAAGCTCTTCCCACATTCCAAGTAGGTGTAGGGCCGTTCCCCTGTGTGGATCACCTGGTGCTGCAACAGTTTGGAGAGGTTGCTGAAGCTCTTCCCACATTTCCCACACTCGTAGGGCTTCTCCCCAGTGTGGATCCTCTGGTGCACGATCAGCTTGGACCTGTACCTGAAACCCTTCCCACATTCCAAGCACTTGTGGGACTTCTCCCCTCCATGAGGCTTCTCCACCAGCTCTGAGCTCTGCCTGCATCTCCGGCCGCCTTCCCGGCTCAGGGAGGGTCTTTCCTCCTCGCAGCTCCCTGGGCTGGGTTTGCACCCCCTCCTCCTGAGGGATCTCTGGGGCTTTTCCTCCTCCTCCATCCACCCACGCCTCAGGAATGAAAAATCCTGGTTTGGGAAAGAAACAGGAAGAAAACGCCTTGGCCTGGGGCTTCCTCCTTGCCAAAGTTCATCTCAGGAAATCATTGGGCAACTCGTGTCTGTAAGAACCTCACAAACAGCAAGGTTCAGGCCAAATATCTACCAACTATCGGGACACAGATAAAAAAAAATCCCCAAACAACCAGAGTCAGCCAAAACCTCCTGCAAAATAGTAAAGATTGAGGCCCCATAAGAAACCAAACCACCTACATTTATCGCAATGAAACTTAGAAACATCAAGATTCACCTGTGTGAATATCGTGGATCCCTCTCTGCAGTCACCTGTCTCATGTGGGGAGGGACATGCTCCTGGGGATTGGGAGAGCTGCAGATACAGGGAGGGGTCGAACCTTGTGCTGCTTCCTGTTTCTGCTCCTCCTCCTCCTTGTTCTGTGTCCCCACTTCTCCTCAATCCTCTTCGTCCAACTATTCCTCCTTCTCCTGCACAATCCCACCTTCTCCTCCCATGTGCATCATTTGACCATTTTTTTCTCCAACCCTGCTTCTCCTTCCCTTCTCCTGCTGCCCCCAGGCCCAGCACCCCCTGCCGGCTCCCTCTTCCCCCCAAACCCACAGCATCCCAGCGCAGGGGCAGGGATGGAGCTGGGGCAGCTCGGGCTGGGGCAGCGCTGGGCTCTCGGCCGCTCCCGCCCGCACTCGGTCCCCACTGCAGCCGCTCCTGCCACGGCAGCTGGGGCCCGGCCTTGGCAACTGCACAGACCCCACGGCAAATGGCCCATGGCCTCTGCCCCTTCTTCTGTCAATGAAATTACTTTCACAGGACTCCTCTGTCTTCTCTGTGCACAGAATCCTCTGGTGATGTGAAGTTTTCCACACACCTTGGGGCTCGGCCGAATTCCTTCCCCGTCCGGGGCGGGGGCAGCGAGTGGAGCTGAAGGTGCCTCACCCAGTTTGGGTGATCGGC